>PVJA010025252.1:0-30985 GCA_004027025.1 Myocastor coypus
TGTGTTGGAGCTCTGGCTGCTAGCTTTTGTGAGTCCTGGTGGATGTGGTCTGTAGGTGGAGGTGGAGCTTTGGGATTGAGTAGTCCTGGTAGGCTCGTGGGCCTGATCGGTTGCCAAATGGGCTATTTGATGGGTTCAGTGCTGCAGGTTGGGCTGGAGGGGTTCAAAAAAAAAAAGGGTGGGGGGCGGGGAAAGGTAAGGCAGGCCAAGGATCCTGACCCAGCCGGCGCACGGGCTCAGCTCCCAGTGGTGCGATTTGGGTCTGGCTGGAACAGGAAGTTAGTCGCGGGAACGCAGAGGCGGGGCAGAGGGGCGCAGGGAGCTTACCCGCAGTGGGTGCGCAGGCTCAGCTCCCAGTGGTGCGATTTGTGTCTGGGCTGGAACAGGAAGTTAGTCACAGGAACCAAAATTTTGTATCATTTCTAATACAATTTTTTCTATTACTATTTTGTATTTTTTAAAATTTAATAAATAAATATTGTTTTTTGATGAGCCAAATACTAAGCTGCTCTTATATCTTTCCTATACAAGTCTGTGTTTTTGTTAGTTAGGTTTAATACTTATTTTTACCCTGAGTTCTTCGAACCCCTTTCTGGGGAGTTCTATGACAATATAATCTGTACTCAGTAAACTTACTATGTGGCCTGACTTGTTAGACTGTATTCTATTTGGTCCAAAGGCATTGCACAGAGATGTTACCTTCCTACTCCATTCTGCTCTGGTTGTCCCTATGGTTCCCACAGAGCTTTCATGTTGGCATTTCCATTTATCAACATCTTGAGAAGTGATTTCACCCTCTGCTTGGCTTACCAGATCTACCATGATGACACCTGACACTGGCTCATCTTTAAGTTTCCTCAAAGTTAACTAATTGTGAAAAGCCAATATGTAGTTTACAAGAAGCAGTTTTACAAGTCAACTGCTGACCTCTGGCATAATTCAAATATTTTAAATATTCTACAATGGCAAATTCTCAGCATGTTCAGTGAGTGTGAAAGAAATCTCTGTTCAATAGGAGTTCATGAACTCTTTAAAATTATCCCAGCTACATGCCTGTCCAACAAGAGGGCATTCTGTTTTGTAGTTTTTAAATAAACCTGGGGGAAGAAACCCATCTTCCATGGAACATCTTCCAGTGCCAGTTTAGAGCCTCAGGATTTCACAGAACCTCAACAGTAGTTTGGGACATTTGGAAGCGGAATTCTGAGAACTAGAAACACATTAATAACTTTACATCAGGAAAAAATGCACATAAGAGTATACTAATAAAACTTTTGACTTTATGGTAATATAAATAATTTATTTTGTCTAAAGATAATATTGAGTTAATCTTGGCTTATTTCCACAAAATGCTAAAAAAATGATATTCACTTTAAAAATGAAGTAAAATTGTTTGAATTAATAAAAAAAATTAACTTTGCCACAAAACTCTGTTTTAAAGAGAAGGCACTGTCATTTCATTTAAATAAGTTTCTCTGGCATGAAGTAGCATTTTGACCTCATGTAGTATGCACCATTGTGTGAAAAATATCCTGAGTAGCAGGCCTGGCAGCTTACCACTGTAACTCGAGCACTTTGGGAGGCTGAATCAGGACAATTCCAAGTTTAAACCCAGCCTCATTAACTTAGTAAACTAGTAAGACCCTTTCTCAAAATTTGAAGAAAATAAAATTAAAGGGCTAGGAGTATGTGAAGGATTTTGGATCAATCACCAGTACCACAAAAAAAGACATGTATATAATCATGAAAATAATAATAATAATATGAAGAAGAAGAAGAAGAAGAGGAGGAGGAGAACATGAACAACAACAAACAGGAGAGAAAAAATATAAAAGAAATATAAATTTGAATGCAGCAAAATTAATTCTCTTGTTTAAATAAAAGCAAAAGTAGGATCTTTCTCAGCCGGCATTCTCATCCCTGACCCAATGGCCACCAGAGATCCAATCCCACCCACCGTCCCCACTGCCTCAGCCACATGGCACCCAGGTAGGCTCTCTTTCAGCCAGCATTCTCCTCCCAAACCAGCCAGCCACGAGAGTCCCGACCCAGCCCACTGTCCCAACCCATGGGGCCTCCCTGTGTTCAGAACCCAGCTCCTGCATCACCTGTGGAACCCTGCAGCAAAACTTCCTTCAGAGAGCCTAGGGGTCAGACCCTACTAGCTAATCCAGAAACTGAATGTTTTGGCAGAGGAGCATCACAGGCTCTCTTCCAAAAGCTGCAGCAGGAACAAGCTGAGCACAGCAGCCAGACATAGCCAGGCACATCTGGACAGGAATAAGCTCAGTGAATCCAGACCCAAATTTTGATAGGCGCTAATGGCATAACTTCACCAAAGTGCAGAGGTGACTGCCATACAAAATAACAAAGAAAGGAGTAACATGTAATCTCAGGTCCTGAGCCTAACCACAACAAATACAGGAAACATTACCATGGAATAAAATGGGAATCATACAACCGAAACCTCGAAATGGGTAGCATGTGAAGTAGACAGACAAGTGCACGAATGTGTAGAGCAACTCAGATCAGAGATGATATCTGAAGTAAAAAAAGAAATGCATGAATTAATAGAATCTGAAGGGGAAAAACAACTGCAGAAATGTATAGAGGAAACTAGACAAGAAATAACCTCTGCAGTAAATAAAGACACCTCTAAACTGATAGCAACTAAAGGAGGGGAACAACTGCAGAAAGATAAAGAGGAGAACAGAGGAGAAATAATCTCTGAACTAGAGAGAGAGAGAGAGAGAGAGCATAATTATAATGAAAGACTTCAGTACAACTAAAGAAGACATTGATAAAAAAAAATTAGAGAATATAAAAATGATATATTCACTGAATGAGCAATATGGGAAAGAAATAGGTCACATAAAACAAAGTTTGAAAGAGATATACGAGAAAATAAAATCTCAAGCAAGAGCTGGCAACACAATATGAACAAAAGTGAAAATAGAGTTTTAGATCATGAAGACACAGTCATAGCTAGTGAAAAGGTAAGAAAGAGTCTCTTAAAAACAACTAGGATGTAGGAAAAAATAATTCAACATCTGCAAGATGATGCAAAAATGAACAACGTAATGTTAATATGAATCAATGAGAAAAAAGGAGTCAATACAAATGATATAAAAAGAATATGGGTAGAAGTAATACCAGAAAACTTCCCAAGTATGAGAAAACAATCTGGCATTCAGCTAACTGAAGCATACACAACTCCAAATAACATCAACCCGACTAAAAACACACCAACACATATAATAGTCAAGATCCCAGAAATACAACAGAAGAATAATATACTAAAAGCCGCTAGAGAAAAGAAACAGGTCACATTTAAAGGAAAGCCCATAAGAATAATGGCAGACTTCTCTTCACAAACCATGAAGTCAAGAAGAGTGTGGAACAGAGTGTTTCAAGTCCTCCATAAAAACAAATTCTAGGGGCTGGGGAGATAGCTCCGAGGCACAAGTGCCTGCTGGGCAAGTGCAAGGTCGTGAGTTCGAACCCTGGTCCCACAAAAAAAAAAAAAAAAATTCTAGCCCAGACTGCTACACCCCACAGAACTCTCTTTCAAGTATGAGAAAGAAGTGAAATACTTCCATGACAAAGAGCAACTAAAGAATTTCATGATGTCAAAGCCAACCCCACACAGTATACTAAAAAATATTTTAGAGGGGGACCAAAACAACCCAAACTCCACAAATGAGAACAAAAAGAACCCCCTAAAGAGGACAATGAATTAAATATAGGAGAAAAAGGGGCAAACAGTAGTAAGTAAAAGACATGTCAATCATAAGTCAATACATTTTATTTATAAGCATTGACTCAATTCTCCAACTAAAAGAAATAGACTGGCAGAGTGGATAAGGAAGCAAAATCCAACAATATGTTGTATACAAGAAACACACTTAACTCATAAAGAAACTCACAGGCTAAAGTTAAAGGATGGAAAACAATACTACGTGCCCCAGCACCTCAGAAAAAAGCAGGGGTAGCAATCCTGTTTGGAGACACTCTAAACTTCAAACTAAGATTGATCAAAGGAAATAAAGAAGGCCATTACATACTGCTTAGGGGAATAATTCAAGACAAAGAAGTAACACTCATAAATATGTATACACCTGACATGGGAATACCAAGTTATATAAGACAAATCTTCATGGACATGAAAAATCTACTATCCAATGCCACAGTCTTAACAGGAGATCTCAATACACCTTTATCCCAAAAAGATAGGTCAAGCAGACAAAAATTAACAAAGAAGTCACAGACTGAACCAGAACTTGGAACAACTGGACTTGATGGTCATACACTGAGTGTTCCACCCAACCATTTCTGAATTCACATTTTTAGCTGCAAATGGGATATTTTCTAAAATAGACAACATATTAATCCATAGTATATGCAAGAAAACAAAAATTATCCCATGCATATTATCTGACCACAGTGCAATGAAACTGGAAATAAATGACAAAAGAAACCACATAAACCCCAGAAATACACGGAAATTAAACAACACCTTTCTCAGCAACCAATGGGTTACAGATGAAATTAAACAAGAAATTAAACAATATCTATAACTTAATGAAAATTCAAACACAACCTACTGGAATTTATGGAACACAATGAATCAGTTTTTAGAGGGAAATTTATAACTCTGAACTCACATATTAAGAAGAAAGGGAACAGGTAAATACTCTCATGCATCACCTAAACTTACTTCAAAAGAAATAGCAAATGAAACCAAAAGCCGAAAGACAGGAGGAAATTATAAAGAGTAGAGCAGAAATTAATTCAATTGAGACAAAGAAAACAATACAAAGACAATGAATCAAAAAGCTAGTTTTTTGAAAGATTAAATGAAATTGATAAGCTCCTAGGTAACCTCATCAAAAAGAAGAAAGAAAGGACTCAAATTCAAGCAATAAGGAATGAAAAGGGTGAAATTACTACAAACCCACGAGAGATTCAGAAAATCATTAATAGCTATTTTGATAATCTTTACTCTCATAGAATTGAAGACACAAACAAAATGGACACATTCCTAGAAAAGTAAAAATTACCAAAACTGAATCAAGAAGATATAAAAATTCTCAATAACCCAGCAACAGCCAATGAAATACAAAATGTACTAAAAGCCTACCCACAAAGAAACATCCAGGACCTGATAGATTCACCACTAAATTCTGCAAGAAATTTATAGAAGACATAATCCCAATACTCCTCAAACTATTCAATGCAATTTAAAAGGAAGCAATCCTTCCAAAATCATTCCTAGAGGTGACTACTACACTAAAAAGAAAACCAGAGATTAGCTACTTTGATAATCTTTACTCTCACAGAATTGAAGACACACAGGAAATGGACAGATTCCTCCAAAGGTACAATTTACCAAAACTCAAGCAAGAAGATATAAGAACACTGAATAACCCAATAACTGCCAAGAAATACAAAATATAATTTAAAAAAAAAAACCTACTGACAAAAATTCTGGTTCCTGACTGATTCACCCCTAAATCCTACAAGAAATTTACAGAGGTTTTAACCCTAAATACTCCTCAAGCTATTCAATGAAATTTAAAAGGAAATAGTCTCTCAAAACCAGAGAGAGATGCAACTAAAAAAGAGAACTACATGCCAATTTCTCTCAGGAACATAGATGCAAAAATCATCAATAAAATACTCATCACTAGAATACAACAAATCATCAAAAAGATTATACACCATGACCAAGTAGGATTCATCCCAGGGATGCAAGAATGGCTCAATATATGCAAATCTATAAGTGCAATACACTACATCAATATAGCAAAAATGAAAAATCACATGATTTTCTCAATTGATGTAGAAAAGGCTTTTGGCAAGGTTCAACACTCATTCATGTTAAAGGCCTATAGAAAATTGAAATAGAGGGCCTCTACCTCAATCTGATAAAAACCATCTATGACAGTGCAATGGCTAACATAATTCTAAATAAGGAAAAACTTAAATCTTTTACTCTCAAATCTGGTACAAGACTAGGATGACCTCTATCACCACGCCTATTCAATATAATTCTGGAATCATTGTATATAGCCATTAGACAAGAGAGAAAAATAAAAGGAATAGGAATAGGTAATGAAGAAGTAAAATTATCATTATTTGCAGATGACATGATAATCTACTTGAAAGACCGCAAAGACAAGAAGCTATTAGAATTAACACACAAATTCAGTAGTGTAGCAGGTTACAAAGTCAATGCCCAAAGAATCCATAGCATTCCTCTACACAGATAACAAACACATTGAGAGAGAAATTAGAAAAACAATACCTTTAATGACAGCATCGAACAAAATGAAATACTTAGGAATTAACCTAAGAAGTAAAAGACGTTTTTAATGAAAACTAGAGTACTCTGAAAAAAGAGAGCCTAGAGGATTTCAGAAAATGGAAAGATATTCCCTGCTCCTGGATAGGAAGAATGAACATTGTGAAGATGGCCATACTCCCTAAACTGTTATAGAGATTTAATGCAATTCCTATCAAAATACCATCAACATACCTCACAGACCTGGAGAAATCATTCCTAAAATTTATTTGGAACCAAAAAGATCCAGAATTGCAAAGACAATCCTGGGCAACAAAGGTAAAGCAGGAGGCATTACAATTGCCGGCCTAAAGTTATACTACAAAGCTATAGTGATAAAGTCAGCATGGTATTGGCCAAAAATGGACCTGAGGATCAACGGAACAGATTAGAAGATACAGAAGCAAACAAAAACACACTCAGCCACCTTATCTTTGACAAAGGACCAACCATGTTTACTGGAATAAAGATAGCTCCTTTAACAAATGGTGCTGGAAAGGCAGGCTCTCTACTATGCCAAAAACTAAAACTTGACCCAAATCTATCACCATGCACTAAACTAAAGTCAAAATGGATTAAAGATCTAAATATTAAAAGAGAAACATTAAATCTCATGGAAGTGAAAAGGGGAGAAAATCTTGAGAACAACAGGTAGGCAAAGAATTCATGGACAAGAATCAAAATGCACATTTAACACTTGAAAGAATCAACAAATGGGACCTCCTCTGGCTAAGAAGTTTTTGCACATCAAAAGAAATTACCAACAGAGTAAAAAGACAGCCCACAAATTTTGAAAAGATTTTAACTAATAAGTATTCAGACAAACGTCTTGTATCTGGAATTTATAAAGAACTAAAAACCATTAGGGTCCCAAAATTCAAAGACCCAGTCCAGAAAAGGGAATCTGACATGAACACACACTTCTCAGAGAAAGAAATTCAACAAGCCTGTGAATACATTAAAAAATGCTCCACATCACTAGCCATTCGTCAAATGCAAATTAAAACAGCACTTAGATACAATCTCACCACAGAAAGAATGACTATCATAAAGATATCAACCAACAACAAATGTTGGAGAGGCTGTGGGTAGAAAAGAACCCTTCGCCACTACTGTGGTAATGCAGACTGGTGCAACCATTATGGAAAGCGGTGTGGAGACTCCTTAGACAATTAGAACTGGAAATCCCATTCAATCCAGCTATCCCCTTACTGGGAATTTTCCCAGAAGAAGTGAAAATATCATACCTTAGTGATATTTGTGCACCTATGTTTATAGCAGCACGATTTGTAGTACACAAATCTTGGAAACAACCAAAATGCCCATCATCTGTAGAATAGCTGAAAAAGGTGTAGTATTTTTATACAATGGAATATTACTCAGGCATAAAGAGTGATAAACTAGAAGACTTCATATATAAATGAATGTATATTGAACATATACTCATAAGTGAAATGAACCAGGCCTACATTTATAAATATCATATAGTATCCATAGTGTAAGAACTCAAAAGAAGAAATAAAAATGGATAGGCATAACACAGCTGACTGGAAATCAAAGACTTATAGGTTAAACAAGGAAGTGAGTGGAAGCAGAAAAGAGAGGAAACAAAGCAGAGCAAAACAATTCACTTATATACACAGGATGAATTACATAATTGTCCTAAGAACCTTCAAACTGTTTTTCACATTGATGATAGTAATGCATAACACTAAAACTATGCTTGGAATGCCTGTCATTCTGGTCTTTTAGATGTGTACTGCTTCTACTGTAAACTCAGTTACTGCTATACTCTCTCTCTCTTACAAGTAAATGGTTGGTTTACAAGAAAACAAAAAAAAAGGGTATTAAATGAGAGTAAGAGATTAGGCAAAATGCCATAGGATTGACAGGCTACAATTTTGTACATCCTTAGATTTCTAACTGTCTGTGTAAAAATGTGTAACTGCTTTTACCACATTCTATGGAGATTTATTAGAATATCAATGATTGATGGAAAATACCAATTCCAAGTTAAGTCTAAGATGTTTGATATTCAGAAAGACAGTGATGTTAACCTCAAATACCCATGCTATAGAGTAATAGTATCACTAAGCTTTTCTTCTGGAGGGCTAAGAACATAAGTTTACAGACCAAAAATTAGAGAAAAAGAACAGCTACAAGGATAGCCAATATTTTGGCCCTAGCTCTTCAAGATCAGTGAGGACTCAGGACAGAACAGAATCTGTGCTGTAACATCTTATAACTCAGTAGTATCCGAAATTTTCTGGTCAAGGAGATTATGGGGCCACAAGGGAAAGGGATTGAAGGTGTATAGTGTGCCTAAGGAGAGTCACATACAGAGAAAACATTCTCTCATGCTTTCAGAGAGCAAACTGGTCAAGCAATGTCCATGACTCATCCAGATGGTTGACACTGTCAAGAGTAGTACAAATCATTGTACATAGTTTCAAAGTTAATCCTGAGGAGATTTGACGGACCTTGAAAGATACAAAAGTTACATACCTTGCCCAGTGTCAATCAGCATCTCAGGCACCCCAGGGGCGGGGCCAGCATGGCAGGCCTGGGATCAAACCCCCAGGCCATGTCTGACCAAACAGACACTTTAGTCCTCTGAGCTATCTGGCCAGCCCTAAAATTTTTACTCTAAATGTATACCTTTTAAGTCACATACAGCTACAGTTTGTTACTCAATCTGATAATCCTCATCAGTTAATGTGTGCTTATTCTGTTTAGGGATATTGCAATTATTGATGTATTTGGAAAATTTCTATTACTTTATCTGGTACCTGGGTTCATTTACAGGTCTTGCTCTAATTTGCCCTTAACCACTCAGCGGAAAAGTTTAACTACGAGGCACAAAAGGTAAAGCTAGATTAGTATGCTGAGCTATAAAAAGCTTAAATCAACAGCTTCCAACATTGCCAATTTCACCAGTAACCCACTGCGATTGTGGAACATTGGACTATGTATACAACTAGCTTCTCTTAGTTTAAAGAGAAGACATTTTTTGTACCAATAAGAATTAGAAAATTTATGATGTCTATACCCTGTGTTCTGTATAACTACTACAAGGACAACAATATACATTGTATCAATTATTGCAAATGTACTGCTAACATGTTTTGAAACTGTCATATTGTTATTTCTTATTAAAAGTAATAAAAATGTAGATTGTCTTATTAAACTAGTGAATAATAAGATGGGTAAAATACTTTAAGAAAAAGACTTTTAAGCAGAGCCAGATAAAGTAATAGAAATTTTTGAAATACATCAGTAATTACAATATCCCTAAACAGAATAAGCACACATTAACCAATGAGGATAATCACACTGAGTAACAAACTGTAGCTGTATGCGACTTAAAAGGTATACATTTAAAGTAAAAAATTTAGGGCTGGCCAGAGAGCTCAGCGGACTTCAGCATCTGTTTGGTCTGACACGGGCTGGGGGTTTGATCCCAGGCCTGCCATGCTGGCCCCGCCCCTGGGGTGCCTGAGATGCTGTTTGACACTGGGCATGGTGGTGTGTACCTATAATCCCAGCACTTGGGAGGCTGAAAACAGGAGGATCACTATAAGTCTTATCTGTGTAGTGAGACCCTGTAGACCCTGAAAGAAAGAAAGAAAGAAAGAAAGAAAGAAAGAAAGAAAGAAAGAAAGAAAGAAAGAAAGAAAGAAAGAAAGAAAGAAAGAAGTTGAAAATTAGAATGAAAAATACTCCCACCAAAGGCTGTGTGGTTTTTTTGTAGCTTATACAAGAGAGTTGACTTCTTAAATATTCGTGTATATATATATATATAGGTGATTTTAAAATTTATGTCTCCAAGTCAGTACTGTCTTCTGAACTTCAATCTCATACTCCAAAATCTTACCTGTCTCTTCCACTTTGGTGTCTACTGGTCATCTCAACTTTAAATGTTCAAGCAGAACTTCTGATTCTTCCACCAAATTTCTGTTCCTCTGCTTACAGCTAAATGGCTTTAGCCTCCTTCCACTTAAATAATCCAAAAACCTAAGAATTAAACTTGATTGCTTGCTTTTGCTCTTCTTCTCCATCTGGTCTGTTATCAAATGCTACTGACTCTTCCTCCTGTTAAAGAAAATCACCACACTTTAAGAATGGTGCATGATTTTGCCCACTTGGCAATACTGAACCCACGAGGATCTTAACAACCCATCTTAACCTTTTTGGAAACAGTATTTGGCCTTTGGTACCACAAACTAGTACAGTGACAATTATAAAAAAGAAAAAGCTACAATCCATATCATGAGTAAATCAGACACGAGTTATCAGAATCTTGCCTTTTTGGTTGTACTTTCTCCTTGTGGCTCTCAACCTAGTAATCTCCATTTCTGAACAGGAAACCCCTTTGAATTTGTCTCCCTTCCTAGAAGCATCTGGATTCTGGCTGTGTGTCACATCACTACCCTGCTAGCTTGTGTTTTAATCTGACACTTCAGAACACATCCCTGCTTAGTTCTCTTCACAACATTGCAGATGCTCCTGGAAGCTATCCTGGCTTGCTTGCACCCTTGGTCCCAGTCTTAGGTTTCCAGAAGCAACCAGCATGATCTCTTACAGATACAAATTGGAGCCTGATTCTCCCCTTCTTAAAACTCACATTGTTTGTCGTCACTTTGGAATATAACCCAGACGTTTATTGCACCCACCAGGCCTAGAGGATCTGGACCCTGGTGCTCTCTCTAGTCTCATCCTCACTCATGCAGACAGTCTTCTCTTCCTACTCTTCTTGTTCCCACTCTAGGATCTGTATTGGTTTTTCACTGCTGTTGTAACAAGTTACCACAAACCTCACAACTTAACAAATTTACAATCTTAAAGTTCTGGGGGTCAAAGGTCCAAAGTGGACCTCACTGGTCTAAAATCCAGATGCCATCAGGACTGTCTTTCAGGCAGTTCAGAAGTGAAATCCATTTAGTTTTCAGCTTCTAGAGGCCACCAGATTCATGGCTCATGGACTCTTCATGGCATGACTCTAACCTCTACATCTCAGTTACTTTTCTCTCATTGCTGAGACATAAATTCGAGACCCTCAAAATTAAGGAAGAAATGCTTTATTTATCTCATAGTTTGTGGAGATTTCATTCTATAACCAGCTGGATCCAAGGCAGAGTAGTAGTATGGCACAGGGGCAACAGTTCAAGGTGGCAGAAGGCAGAAAAAGCAAAAAGGAGGAGAGCAAAAGCCTCTTTCCTCCCCTGTGTTGTAAGCAGGCCACTCCTGCCCTCTCCTTGCACAAGCTCAGGATGTTTACAAGGTGAGGACCCTGGCTTCCTGCTGAATCACTTAGTGAAACCTCTGAACTTCTCAAGTTGACACAGTGAACAGCATCCTACAGAGGTAAGGGCATGTCTTCTACACTGTAGGATGTAGAACTACTGAGTTGACTAGTTAAGTTTCTGGTCTTCTCAAGTTGACACAATGTATCAACCATTACACTCCACATAGTGAGTACATCTTCTGCCCCTCATCCCTCCCTCTCCTACCATCCCTTGTGATGGCATCTGGCCAAACTGGACATTGCAGAGTAATTTTTCCATCCAGAGGCTCTTAATCACACCAGCAAGCCCATTTTGCCTTCTCAGTAACATGTGCAGGTTTCAAGGATGAGGATGTAGACATCTTCGAGGGGCATCATTCAGTCTACCACAGCCTCTTTATACAATGCATATTCTCTGCCTCTGATGCTTTTCATCCATATCTTCACACATGCCTTTCTTTTTGCAGCTTACATAGTATCGTAGTCATGCTTTTGTTTGTCTATCCAATCTGCTTTACCCTCACCCAATCACCAGTCTCCTTGCTCTATTTTCCTGATAGTATGTTTTATCATCAGGATTTCATACGGCTGTCACTTGTGGTTGCATGGGTGTGGCAGTGCTACAACTGTAGGGGGGTGGCTCCCAGCAGCTGTGTTAGATAGAGCTCATATCCCTAGGTATGATGCTTTGGCGTGCTGAGTACTTTGAACTAAAAAGTAGTCAGAACCAAAGGTATCTTGGACCTTCTCTCACCTCATTTTCCACCTGGGAGGTGGAGAGGGCTTCCTCTGAAGTCCTTTTATCTGCCAGAGTAAATGCCATCAGGACACTACATTCACACAGACTTCTCACTTCCTCTTCTGAGGGCTCCTGTCTGAGACTTAGCCTACGTAGTAAGACAACCTTGTTCATCAGACATTTTCCTCGCTTATGGTTTGGATTATAAATCCTCCCAAGAAGACTCATATGTGAAAAGCTCTGGAGCCAGCAGATGGGAGTTTGAGGAAGTGATTGGTTCACAGGGACTCCAATTTCATCAGTGGAGAAATCCGTAATTCAGTGGCATTATCAGTAGAGGTTGGAAACAGAAGACAGTGACTTCTTGAAAGTCATGGATCGCAGAGTACGATTTTGGAGGCCATCACCAGCCGCTTAACCTCATGTTCTGGCTTTCCTGGTTATTTGTTTCCTGGCTGCCATGGCGTTTCTGACTTTATGCCAGCAGACCATGGACTGAAACCTCTAAAACTGTGAGCCAAAATTATCCTTTTCTCCTGTGATCTGGATTTCTCATAATTTTGTCCCAGTGATTAATCCACAACTGACGGGACATACCCCTCATCTTCTTCTAGCTATGTCGCTATCAAAAGCACTTGTGCTTTTCTCTAGCTCAATATGCTGTCGGAACTTCCACCCATAAGCCAGCCCTTCCTCATGTTTGCATACCATGTGACTCCTGTGCATGTGCAGGGTAATATGTTGCATGCCTCCTCACCTACTTATTGGCCTAGTGTTGCTTTGCATCAGCAGACAGTGATGGAGACTTCCAAATATGGAAAGGAAGTTTCCTTTCCCTCAACAGTCAGGACAGACCAACAGGTTCCTGCAAGAAAAAGCACAAACAGAGGAATATAGAAAGGGCTAAAGAACATATTTTTGCATCTTTCCAGTTTTGCTAGGAATCTGGCCTGCTTTTTAAAAATAATTTATTCATTTATTCATTTATTTATTTGGTACAGGGTCTCACTATACAGCTCAGACTCATGGTGATCCTCCTGTCTCAGGCTCCTCAGCATTGGGATTAAAGGCATGCACCACCATGCCAGGTTTTAGTGGCTGGTTCAGCATGTGGTGCCAGGGATCAAACCCAAGTCCTAGTGCTTGCCAGGCAGGCACTTAGACCACTGAACTAGTTCCCTAACCCTGGCCTGCCTTTCTGATTTCTGCTTCAAACTCAAATTTTTCTTAAGGTATCCAACAAAACCCTACAAATGTGCAGTCATGTTTCATTGATTTTTTTTTTTTTTTTTGCTTAATTTATAAAATTTGTTGTATGTATTTGGTTCTGGAAATTTAGCTAAGAATTTTGATTTTAGATGTTACCTTTCATATATTTAGCAATGTTGATAGGCTATGGAATTGTTCGCATTTTTTTTGTGTTGGTTTTTTTTTTTTTTTTTTTTTGTATTTTAGGGAAGGATCTACAGAGTGTTCAGGGTCTCACCACTAGACTCAAAATGATCCACCTGTTTACAAGCTTCCCAAGAGCTGGGACTACAGGCGTACCCAGTCTCAATGCCCTCTCAGTGCACCACAGTGATGAGCCAAGCACAGCAGGCCTGAGGATCAAGCCCCTGGCCCAAGCGCCTACTTGCAGGCACTTTAATCTGCTGAGCTACATGGCCAGCCCTTCATATTTATTAATGTTCGGTAAAATTTGTGCATTAACTGACTTAACTGTAGTCATTATTTCTCTCACAAATATATGTTGGAAGAAGTTGTGCATCTTATAGATAATAAAGAAGAAAACATTCTTTTAAATTAAAGAAATATTTAATGAATAATGGAAATGGAAACTACCGTATTTATCTGTAAGATTAAACTACTTCATCTATAGGTAAAACATTACATCATTTTTAAACAAATATAAACTGTTTTTTGTTTTGTTTTTTTTGTTTTTTTTTTTTTATAAACTGTTGAAAATATCTCTCCCTATCCCTAAGGCCTTTTGTTTGGGCAGATTTTTGAGTAGGTTTTCCCTGAAGCTTTTGTCCAAGGCAGAGATGTCCAGGACAGGAAAGCTCTGCTAGCTGCTCCCTGGGGACACAGCCTTTGGCTCCCACAGTCCAATCTGCTGAGGCATCCATCTTTGGCCTCAGGAGGGACGTCTACCACAGCTAAGTGCTTGCTCTTATAAGCAATCTTTTCAGAGGATATCATCACCTTAAAAATTGCGAAGAAACTCACAGTTCTTTGCCTTCTAAAAGAATCACTCATTTCCAAGGCTGGACATGGTTATATTAACTAATAATGTAAATATGCTATATTAATTGTAATGTAAATATGATAATGGATATGTTAATTTAAGTGAAGTAACCATTTCATTATGGGCAAGTGTGTCAAACCGTCATGCTTATACCTTAAACACAGACATTAAAAGAAAAACTTTTTTAAAATTAAGAAATTAAAATTAATCCAGGTACCTCCTGGGATAGCTTTATGAGTTTGTCTGATTGTCAGTTTCCAGGAGCCTCCCTGAATATCCAAAACAGAGACCTTGCTAATCACACCCAGAGAATTCATCACAACCACAGTCATGTTTATTGTCTCTCATGCCTGGATAGTCAGGGAGCATTTTAAAGTTTTATTTTATTTTTTTATTTTTATTTTATTTTATTTTTTTTATTTTATTTTATTTTATTTTATTTTTTATTTATTTATTTTTTTTTTTTGTCTTTTTGAGACAGGATCTCGCTATGCAGTTGAGGCTGGTCCTAAGCTCACTTTTGTAGCCCAGGCTGGTCTTAAACTTGCACCAATCCTCCTGCCTCAGCCTCCCGAGTGCTGGGATTACAGACGTGAGCCACCACGCCCGGCAAAAGTTTTATTTTTAATAGTACTTGTCTGCAGCACATAATAATGTCACTCATAGCGAAGAGCTGGACTATGCATAGAGCACATTATAGCCCTTGCAGCACAAGACTAATTTTGTCATCGAGGCGCATAAATGTGGGTCTGTCAGGCTCGTGTTTATTCTTTAGGATATTTATATTGTTGAATTATTAATTTTAATATTCTGAGTTTTATTATACTAAACCATGATTACTTAATAGGAAAAATATTAGATAAAGTATTGAGTTTTTAATATTTATTGTTTTTTAAAAAACAAAAATTTTCAGTATCAATTGGTTTTTGGTAGGTAAAATCTAGAAAAGAACATCAGAAATAAATTCCCTTGGGTCAATAAGGATTCAGGATATAAGAGAACCTGTGCTGTAATATCGTATAACTCAGAGATGTCCCAAATTTCCTGGTCAAGGAGATTATGGGACCTCAGAGGAAAGGGATGAATGAACTATAGTGCATCTAAGGAGAGTCACTCAGAGAAAAACATTCTCTCAGGCTTTCACAGAAAGCAAACTGGCCAAAGCAATGGCCGTGACTCGTCCCGAAGGCTGACACTAACAACAGTTCTACAAAGTACTGTCTATGGTCCCAAACTTAATCCTGAGGGGATTTGACCCTGGAAGATACAAAAAAATGAATATTTTGTTATACAGGTCTTGCTTCGACTTGCCCTTGACCATCCAGCAAGGAAAAAAAAAAAGCTTAATTACAATGCATGAAACGCAGAGCTAGATTGGTGAGATGAGCTTTAGGAGGCTTAGATTCAATCAATAGCCTCCAACATTACAAGCTTCACTGGTGGCCCACTGCAATTGCAGAACATTTGACTGTATATGCATCTGCTTCCTCTTAGTCCAAAGAGAAGAATTTTCTTTTCCTTTCTTCTTGTTTTTTTTTCTTCTTAGCAAAATCAATAGGGAGGTGGGTCATGCCTACACACTGTACTCTGTAGAACTACTGTGAGGACAATATGCAATATGTCAACTTTCAAAAAAAGAAAGGGGAAGAGAAAAAAAAAAGTAATGTTGATTAAATGTGTGAATGTTTAATTGTTTGATCAATCTTATATACCTATATGTATTAATCTAAACTGATCTGATGATGAAAATATGTAATATAACCATTGTTAAATTTAAACAATAAAAATATTAAATCAAAAAAATAAATAAATTCCCTTGGGACCAGTGAGATAGCTCAGCAGTCTAAAGCACCTGCTTAGGCAAGCTTAGGCAAGTGCATGGGGACTGCGGTTCAATCTCTGGCACTACATACTGCACCAGCCCTGCCCCCAGATCAGGCTGAGCTGGCTACCAAAGAGAAAGAGGAAAGAGAGAGAGAGAGAGAGAAGAAAGGAGATTCTCACATGGACTATAATGAAAATATCAATGGTATTTTACAAAAAAAGATAATCTTTACTTCAGTTATCATGCCTAGGGCCAGGATGATAACTCAGTAGAATAAATGCTTGCCTGGCAAGTTCAGGGTCCTGAGTTCAATCCCTGGTACTGAAAAAAAAATTACCATACCTAAGGCAGTCTGCAAACATGACAACAGCATTTTCTATACATACACACTGCTTTCACTGGCAGCACATTGGCACTTGTCTGGTGGTGCTGGGGATTGAACTCAGGGCCTTGTGCCTGCTAGCCAAGCACTCTACCACTGAGCCACATGTCCAGCCCCTTGATAACACATGTCTAACTTTCCTGGCCTTTTTGGAGGACACATTTGACATCTCAGTGGTCTTGCTGTTTTGTCAGGAATCTCCTTATATCATACATTTTGTTTTCCTGTACTTTCCTAAAGGGTACTGTTGATTTTTTTTTTTTTTTTTTTTACTTTCCTGTTGCTGTAACAGATCTTCATGGTGCTGTGCCTGCCTGTTCACTGTTAGCTCACTAGTGTGCTCCAAATTTTTTACATACCTCAGCTATAAATGTCCTCTTATGAGCTTCAGTCCCAATCCTTTATGAAAATTTCTCCATGATATTTTGGACATGTTATTTACTTTTTAAACTATCAAGCTACTTACATCACACGTATTTAGAACTGAGTAAAACACGGCCATTGGCCAATGCTTTCTCTCTCTCTCTCTCTCTCTCTCTCTCTCTCTCTCTCTCTCTCTCACTCTCTCATGTATTTAGTACAGGGTCTACAGGGTCTTACTACAAAGATTGGACTCATACTGATCCTCGTGTTTTCAGCCTCCCAAGTACTGGGATTACAGGCATGCATCACCACACCCCATCTCAGTTGGAAACTCAGTGTACCATGAAGGCAGGGCCAGCATGCTGGGCTGGGGATTGAACCTGGATCCTTGAGCAACACTTTGTTTCAAATGATATCATAACTCATCAACAACATCTACTCAGTAATTTTGTTTTGTTATTGAAAATTTCCACCTCAGGCTTCTGTTTTGTTGAGGTTTCCCTCTTAATATTTCCATTGTGGTGCAATGCTGATATCAGCAGTAGCAGTTGCTTTTCTTTGAGATATATGAAGCCAATGTTGTATCTTTCTGAAATACACAGATTATACTACATAATATCTGTTTTGAAATTGCAGCATTTCATTTGGAATTTCTGCTTTGTTCTTGTGTACACTTCTTGTATTATTCATCCTGCACTCTGTTAGCAAATGTAACATGAATTAGAAACTGGTAAACCAATCGGCCAATTTCACATTCTGATTAGTTTGGGAGATGGTAGCAACAGGTCCACTACAATATCATTAAGTTTATTATTATATGAATAAGGACCTAATGACTGAGTTCCAGGATAAATGTCTAAATTGGAAGAATAATAAGTCTTTATAACTACAAGAGCATACATTTTTTGGCTGGGTGTGGTGATGCATGCGTGTAATCTCAGCACTTGGGAGGCTGAGGCAGGAGGATTGGTGCGAGTTTGAGACCAGCCTGGGCTACAAAAGTGAGCTCAACGCTAGCCTGAACTGCATAGCGAGATCCTGTTTCAAAAAGACAAAAATAAATAAATAAATAAAAATAAGTTTTTTTAAAAAAAGAGCATACATTTCTATGCTCTTGTAGAGCACAAAATAAGAAACATATTTTTAATATGGCTATTGGTAAACACAAAACATTTTATTTGCACTTCAGCATTTGTGTATTGGACAACATCTTGTAGCACTCCATCAGTCACACTTTCCAATGTAGAATGACAGCGCTGGCATTCTGTCCCATAAGTTTCACTCTGGCAAAACTTTCACTATATTTTTAGGCCTAGTTCTAATGCTAGATCAGTCCATTTGGTTGTGTGACCCTTTGTAACATTTTGGTTAGTCAAATATATGTTCACATTGTGATTTTCTTCCTTATTTGAACCAAGACTTGCATTGCCTCTGTTGGTATCAGCAGATCCTTGCTCCATTTCACTGTCACTGGGACTTTGGCTCCCTGGCCACCACCAGCATCAGCACCACGCTCGTCCTCCACCCACAACACTCTTCTGTGATGGATTTTACCATCATGGATCATCTGCATCATCATGGGTCACTTACACACGAGTAATCTGCTGAGTCACTCTTGCCCTCCTCCAAAACTTGAAAATCTACTTTTTATGTGCTGCTGTACTGAACTGGGCAACTTCTAACCAGAAAAAAATCAAAAGGAAACTTATTTAACAAATCCTAGAGTGGTGTAGATCTATTGCGCTCTCCTTGTTGCCTGGCTAAACACATATAGAACCAGTTAGATGAAGCATAAAAGTGGGCCCAAATGCCATCTTGATGTTTCTGCACACATGCACCCTCCCTGCCTTTCATCATTCCAAGTGCATAAACACACACGTTGCTGTCTGTATCCCTCAGGGGAAGGTACTGAGATGCACACCCAGCTGCCACTACACTAAAGCACACCTTTACAGTTTCTTTCTTTCTTTCTTTCTTTCTTTCTTTCTTTCTTTCTTTCTTTCTATTATGGCTGGCTTAGCCTGTCCTGGGGGTGGGTCTGGCGCAGCATGTGGCCCTGGGAATCGAACCACGGTCCCTATGGTTGCCTAAGCAGGCACTTCAGATCGCTGAGCCATCTCCCCCCACCCCATTTCTTACTATCTATCTTTTATCTTGCTTTTTTATTTATCATAAGTTTGCTTCTGTGAAGAGAGCAGGAGAAAGAAAAACCCCAGCTCCGGGCTGTGGTGCTTAAAGCAGCCACACTGTGTCCCCACAGGGCTGCCAAACACGTGTGGCTCATGAAACAGCGAAAGCCAGAGCCTTGAGCTCTGCACAGACCACAAAAACCAGTCTTGATGCCCTCTGGGTGGGCAGTGTTCTCTCTGCTGTCTGCTCTAAGTGCCAGCAACCTGCAGCAATATTAGTCTTTTCTTTTTGTTTTTAAATTGTACAGAGTGAGAGATACAACGGATTGATGGGCAGTCATCGCACTATGAATGTGTACAGCAAAGCATCAAGTCATATGCCTCAAATATAGATGCTAAGGACAAGTATCATTTAAAAACAGAAGTAAAAGATGTGGCACCAAGGACCATTTGTTTACATTTCTATATATTCATTTTAATTTAAAAAACAGTTACAGACTTATAGGAAATTGCAAAAATGTGGATCCCCTTGTGCCCTTCACGCAGCTCCCTCCAATAGTAACATTGGTCATGATTATAGTATAATAGCAAAGGTAGGTAATCAATAGTGATACAATGCTGATAGCTAGCCCATATTATTATGCTGAGTGTGTGTGTGTGTGTGTGTGTGTGTGTGTGTGTGTGTGTCTGTCAGTCAGTCAGTCCGTCAGTCAATCAGTCTGTGTGTGTGTTATATAGATTTGGTGATCTGCCCCCATAACCAAGGGACAGAACTGCTCCACCACTTCTAGGAACTCCTTCACACCTCCCATTTACAGCTGACCCCTTTATTCCATTCCTGGCCCCCAGGACACCCTACTAGAGATCCTTCTCATCAGTCTGTCCTTTTGAGAATGTTATGCACATGAGAACATCCAGTAGATAACTTTCTGAAGTCAGCTTTGCCCCACTCAACCTAATCCCCTTGGGAACTTTCCAAGTTGTGAATGACAGTGGCTAGTTTCTTTTTATTGTTGAGTAATCTTCCACTATACAAACATTTCACCATTCAAGTGTCTTGCTGGGGGACATTCACAGGGGTTTTTTTTTTTTTTCAGCTTTTTTTCCCTATTACAAATAGTCTATTGGACTATATACACAGCTACTTTCTCTTAGTTCAATGAGAAGAAAAATTGGTACTAATGATGTTTAGATAAGATATCATCTCTGCATCTTGTATTCTGAACAACTACTGTGAAGACAATATGCAGTGTATTAATTATTGTAACTGTCCTGCTAACCTGTTGTGAAACTGTCTCATTGCTATTTCTTTCTCATTAAAATTAATTTAAAAAAAAGAAAAAAAGAGCTCAAGGCCAGCCTCAACTGTATAGCGAGACCCTGTCTCAAAAAGACAAAAAAAAAAAAAAAAAAAAAAAAAAAAAAAAAAAAAAAAAAAAAAAAAAAAAAAAAAAAAAAAAAGAAAGAAAAAGAAAAAAAGTAAAGTACCTACAAACATTCATGTACAGAGCTTGGTATAATACATTTTTTGTTCTTCTAGGTTAATTGCTTAAGAATGTAAGTGCTGCACTGTATGGTCAGAGTGAGCTCAGAAACTTCAAGTGACTTTCCAGTATTATTAGGGTTAGGGTTAGGGTTAGGGTTAGGGTTAGCGTTAGGGTTAGGGTTAGGTAGGTAATCAATAGTGACTTTCCAGTATTATTGCACCATTTTATATTCTTACTAGCAGTGAATGAAAATTCTACTTGCTGCAAATAAATTCTCACCAGCTAGGCTCTGTTTCTTGGACCCCTGGGTTATAAATTCTTAGGACTCTAAAATGTTAGAACTATATGAGGCCTTGAAAGATGACTTGGACCAGTCCCTGATTCTAGACTAAGGAACCAAGCCACTGAGTTGAGACTTGGTCATCATGACTTCTTGCATAAAAATCTTCTCTTGTTCCAAGTACCAGCTCTGTTGTCCAAGCCCAGGTTGTCTGCCTCCTCTATAGAACATCTCTGGAAAATTATCAAAGGCTGGCAAGACTTGAAAGCTGTTCACACCTCTGGGGAAAGTCTTACTTGAGAAATTTGACCTTGTGCTTTACTACCCTTAGAGAGACCATGTACCAACTACACTTTCACATTGTCATAAGGCCTAACACTTTTTTTTCTTCAGTACTGGGAAATGAACCTAATCCCTTTGCGCTGTGCTCTATCCCTAACCCTTATTATTATTTTTACTTTGAGACAAATTCTCACTAAATCAATAAGTTGCTACAGCTTGGCTCTTTTTTTGTTTTTTTAAAATATATTTGGTATAGGGTCTAGCTACGCAGCTCAGACTCACAGTGATCCTCCTGTTTCAGCCTCCCCAGCACTGAGATTACAGGCCTGCGCCACCATGCCTGGTCTCAGAGGCCAGCTCAGCACACCTGGGGGCAGGGCCGGCATGATATATGGTGCCCGAGTGAATCCCCATCCTTGTGCTTGCCTAAACAGGTGCTTAGTCCACTGAGCTATCTCTCTGGCCCTTAAAGCTTGACTTTTACAACAATATTGCATTCTCCTTTCTCAGGAAATCACAAGGTTCACATACAGAACCCACAGTCAGCTGTCACCAGCGCACCCCACCCCATCTATCCACAGTGGCAACAATGTGGCAACTGGCTCGGCTACACCAACCTATGAAGTGACTACTAAGTGCCAGGCCCTCTGAGTAGTTCTAGTGCTCTTCTTCTTCTTCCTTTTTTTAGTATGTGTTTGTAATATATAACTTTCACATTCTTTACATAGGATTGGTATGTGGACATAACACACCCTAGCTCCTTCTTCACTGTCTTCCTGCT
This sequence comes from Myocastor coypus, assembly GCA_004027025.1. Lineage (NCBI taxonomy): Eukaryota > Metazoa > Chordata > Mammalia > Rodentia > Myocastoridae > Myocastor > Myocastor coypus. Next base: position 22,144 of record PVJA010025252.1, read on the forward strand.
TCTCCCCCTCTCACACTATCTCATGATGTGCTTTCCTTTTGAGAAAAATCTACCTCCCTGCTTCCTATTATCTTTTTTCCTTCATTTATAATTTGGATTACTCCTATAAAAGAAACTGTGAGATATTTAAGCTGTTTATCTAATTTCTTTTAACATTATGGTCTCAAAGTCCATGTATTTTCTGACAGATATCTCCAATTTATCTTTCTGTATGGCACAGCAGTGCTCCTTCGTGGGGAAATACCACATTTTCTTTATCCACTCATTTACTGATGGACATAAGCTGATTCCAAGATTCAGCTGTTATGAACTGTGCTGCTTAGCCATGTGTGTGATGGACCACTGGAGTGGGATGATTTGAACTCTTTCAAGAAGATTCCTAGAAGGGAAATGGGTAGGTCAAGTGGGATTTCTAGTGTTAGGCTTTGTTTGTTTGTTTTTAGAAATTCCCACATTGATATCCAGAGTGGTTGTACTAGTTTACATATCCTCCAACAATGCAGAAGCATTCTTTTTCCGTCACACCCTCACCAACATTGATTATTGGTTGATTTCTTGGTAATAGCCATTCTTTCCGGAGTGAGATGGGATCTCAGTGTTGTTTTAATTTGCATTTTCTAATGGCCCTTCCTATTGAGCATTCCTTCATGTCTTTACCGGTCATTTGTACTTCTGTGAAGTGCCTTTCATTCCACATACTTATCTTTTTATCTTTTTCTTTATTTGGGGAAGTCTAGTTTATTTATTTATTTTTTTGTAGACAGGTTCTTGCTGTATTATAATGTGTAGTTTGGCCTTAAACTCACTTATGTAGCTCAGGCTGGTCTCAAACTCCAAAACACCCTCTTGCCTCAACCTCATGAGTGCTGGAATTACAGGCATGTGCCACTCTGTAGGGGTGGGTCTAATTTTTCTGATTAGTGGCTCTGGTCTTTATGCCAGTTCTATAAGGTGGCTACATGGAACTCTATTGGATGGATAAGGAAAAATGGTCCCCAAATTGGCCACAATCTCTAACCCAGAGTTCTGCAATAAAGGAACTAGATCTAGGTTTTTTCCTTAGCACAGTTCCTCAACACAACGTTACACAACATATTAATCATTTTAGTGATCACAGTGGTCTTCCCTGTGGCTTTCTGAGCTGTAACATGGATTGTGGATTTTTATACCTGAAATTTGGGTGTTTGACACCAGGTGGCGCCAGAACATCCTGGAGACCAGCATGGCGTCCCAAGCACCTTCAATTGGCTACCGCTGCCTGCTGCGTGCTGCAGAAGCAGCTCTAGCATTAACAGAATATTAAACTCGCTATAAAACAGCAGCCATCTCTGCTTCCTTCAAACCATATCGTCTCTTGCACAGCAAGAAGCAAAGAAATGAAACATCTAGATACAGCACAAATCTATCTCATTAAACATCACTTGTTTTAAAAACAGAAGGAAAAGATATGGAACCAAGGACCATTTGTTTATATTTCTATATATCTCTTTTCAGTTTTAAAAAAATAGTTATGGACTTATAGGATCCCCACGTGCCCTTCACCTAGATCCCTCCAATAGTAATATTGATCGTGATTATAATATAATATCAAAGATAGATAATAGTGATATAATGCTGATAGTCTTATTCTAACTTCTACTTTTCCAAGTATAGAGGCTCTTAGGAGTAGTAAGACTTAGACATTTTGGGTAAAGGCCAAACATTTCTTGTAGTTCTCTGTGCAGATAAAGATAAAGCATATCAGTATCCCTGTTTAAAATTAAATTGGTTTAGAATATGTTAAGGATGGAGGCTTTTTGTTTTGAGCGTCAGTGCCCCACGGCTCATAACCTACTGATCTCTGTTTTCTTTCCCTGAGGATGGACTCTTTGCTCCTCTCTTGTCTCCTCATGCTAAAATGTGAAAAGCAGAAAACACAGACGTCGGTCTTGGCCAGTGACCTCCCATGATTATTTTTCCTGATTTGAATATTTCTTGTATAGAAACTATTCTTAGTTTTGTTTTCTTTAAATGTCAAGAAAGGAGACCAACTCACAGGAGTTTTCCTAGAAATTTTCCCAAACTGGGTCCTGAGATATCCTTGGACCCCACCTAAGACAGGATGGTTTGTGATTCTAACTTTACATTAAATAAAATCCAAGTATAGATTTAAGATTAAGATTCAACTTCAATCAATACTGTAGATGCAATCACAGACCATTCTGTTCGTTCATTTAATAACATAAAATAAGTAAAAGTTGAATCCCTCTGCCCTTCTACATTCAACTGACTCTTACTATTTCCACCTTCCCTTGTAGTGTTTTGAAACCAGTAACTCACATCTTCTATCTCCTAAGACATACAGAACTGAACACAGTGTCTAATCTGAATAGATGCTTCATTTATAGCAATTAAATGAAAGAAAAATGGAGTCCTCTTTTGTTCTTGGGGAATGCCACTATCATTGTCATAAAGCTTGCAACCTTGCCTGAAGCTCAGGAAAGCTCCTAGATTGTAGCAGAAAGGGGGACACCATAGACATCAAGATGTCACCCAAGGTCTTGGCTCAGCTAGAGACATCCGTACCCAACAGATTTTAGAGTCTACTCCATATTGAGCCCGTCTAGGAATAAAGTCTACCTACGTTTATGTTCTATGAGGTTTATATTTAAGAGAAATAGCATCAAGGAGAGATTCCTCATTGAGGAATAGTCTAAACTTTCATACCAGACCTCAAATTTGAAGAAGAGCTTCTGTCCCTGGAGTGGGAGAGAGGAATTCATTGGGGAGAGTGTCCTCCGTTCCCAAATAAGTTCTGTCTCCCTTTCCCAGTCAGACTCACTATAAAAGGAAAAACTGGACAACAGACAGTGGGAAAAGGAGCCTGTCCTGGCAACTTTCTGTGAAACATGTACACCATGCTGTTTACGAATTCCTGAAGCCAGCCCCAGAATCCAAATGTAGACAACTCTGTTTATGTAACTAAAATAAACCCTTATACCATGTGATTGAGGTGGCTACTGGGAGTTGGGTCCCCCTGAGGAGACATTTGCTGCAGCTGAGACCAGGGGCAAGAGAGAGCACAGGATCGCTTGGGACACTGAGCAGGTAGGAAGTATTTTAGACCAGTTTTCTGGTCTAGAAATCTCCCAGGATAGATGCATGGGAGAACTGAAAAAGTCCACATCCAGTACCATGTTTTTGGTATTGGTCCTAGAGGATGGAGCAACTGTTTCATCTAAGAGGGCCCAGCAAGCCTTAGCAGTGTTCCTACTAGCTGGTGACAGTAAAGGAACCAGCCAGCTCCTTCATCTTTGGGATGAGGCCTGTCTTCCTGTGTTACCCAGAGGCTACTTGTTCCAAAGTGCAGTTCTTATCAGCCTCCCACTGTCTGGACCAGTTAGGAGGTTTGAATGTTCTAGAGTCAGCAGACACCAATGCCAGTGAAACGTTGCCTCTGAAACTGATTCACAAGTTCTCCTTGCCCTTCATGGCTCTGGGACTCTAGGTCCCACACATGTAGCAGACTTCCTCCAAGACACTGACTGCACCTCGACATGAGCTCAGATGCATGTATTGCCAGCCACCCCATCTGAAGGAGTCCCAAGTCCCTCTTCTGTGCATGATAGTCACCCTTTTCTGGGTCTAGCGACTCTAGTCACGGTCACCTATGGCCTTGAAGCTAGGGACTGTATTGAACCATCTCTGCCCCAGCTTTGGTCTTGGTAGAGTATCAAACTCTGGATGTTGTCAAATGGCTTGTCTTTCACTAGAGGATAAATGTCAAAGGCCAGGCATTGCACCATAGAACAAGAGCTAGAGCAGAGGTAGTGTGCTCAAAACTAGGACACCTATGTTAGTCCATTTTCTGTCATGATAAGGCTGAAGAATCTTATGTTTTAAAAAAGAAATTTATTTAGCTCACAATTCTGGAGAGTTGAGGGCATGGCACCTCCGTTAGCTCAGTTCTGATGAAGAATCAGTGGTAGTAGCATCACAGTGGCAGATCACACATGAGAGGAAGACAGAAGAGAATGATAAGGAGGGGTGAGTAACAATTGCCTTCTACTGGGCCTACCTCATAGAGATTCTGCCTCTACACCTCCATGCTAAGGACCAAGCCTTCAACACAAGCACCTCTGGTGAGACTCTCAAACCATGCCCAAATCGCAGCACTGCCCAACTCATCGCATTCACCCCCTGCCTCCTTAGGAAGAAAGCTGAGCGAGTGCGTGCTCCCCAGCACATGCACACTGCCAGGACCAGGAATTGACCCCGAAGTCTCACGCTGAGCTGCTTTTTGAGATAGAGACAGCTTAAGTCACTAACTTGCTCAAGCTGGGCTGGAACCTGCAAGCTTTCTGCCTCGTACTCCCAGAGTGCTGGGCTTACAGGCATGTGTCACTACATGTGACGGAGGGCAGCATTCTTATCATGGTTCCTGAGGCCAAGAATGACCTTCCCTTGTTAGCTGCTGCCCAGATCGTGCTCAGCCTCAGCAGTTTGAGTCCCAGGATCCTTGGCCCTTTCAGCTGACAAATGGAGCCCTGTGCCTTGGGGACCTTTGTGCATGTTTCCTCGACTGGCCTGTCAGTCCCAGGTTCCACATGCATATGTTACCCCTGCTCATACCCCATTCAGCTCTTCACTTCTATTACACCTCCTCATTAGCACCTAAACACGCTGCTCTTCCTACATGGGGTGCAAGAGCCCAGCCTTGGCTCTGGGGGCTGCCCCTTGCAGTGTGGAATTACTCACTGTCTCCCTACCTGCCCAACTCTGGAAGGGCAAGAAATGTATTTGCTCCTCTGTTGTCATTAGACTTCCAAGGATGGAAGGAACTAATTGATGAACTAATAATTAAGCCAGGGGCTCTTGGAGAGACAAACAAGAGAGAGCTGTGGGCAACCAGAATCAATGTCACCTTGAAGCAAAATCAAGTTTGATCTCCACTGTCACCCATAGTAGCAGGAGCTCCCAGGGAACTGGGACCCCAAATCCATGGGATCTTGCACCACAATGGGGTCAGAGCAGAAAGCTAACAGAAAACCCCCAACATTTTAACTGGAGCATTCTTTTCTTTTTTTCTTTGTTAAGAGCGAGAGCAAGTGAGCATCACTTAGTTCCTAAGAGGAGTGTGGGTAGCTATAGCCCGGGCAGGAGCTAGGCAGGTTCCTAACACGCAGACTCTCTGATCTCAGAGGCAGACTCCAGGAGAAACAGGCCCTGTTGAGGTCACACTTGGATGCCAAACTCGTGGTGCAAAGGAGGCCGTTGTGACTGCCAGGAGCAGCCCAGACACACACAGAGCCATTGAGAGCCCTGTGGCCACAGCCCCCAACAGCAGACAGAACTCTCTGTCTCGGTGCCTGAGGCCAGCATGGTCAGAATTAACTGTAATAATTGGCAGGTGGGTTGCTGGCTTCGGGCTTTCAATTCACCAGAGGCCTATGAAAACAAAACAACACACACACACACACACACACACAGAACACCAAAAAACAAAAAACTGGATGTTCCCTATCAGCTGGTATTTAGCTTGGGCTCCAAGAAGCCTCAGCTTTCTATGGCCAGAAACAAACATTATGGCTATAGCTGCTCTGGGCAAACAAGATGCCAGAATGGCTTTGGAGAAGAGGCCAACCATGATGCCACTCCCTGGGGAAAGATGGAAAGACAGCTCTTGATCTTCTGCTCTACCCAGAGCAGGATAGCACAGGAGTTGGAGAGGGAGGGAAGAACAGGGGGCAGGAGGCAGGCAGGGAGGGGGCTCTCTGAGCTGTTTTCTTTTCTGAAATGGGAGTGATTATCACATCTGAAGATTTCTCAGGCCTTCGATACCCATGTCATCTTTTCCATAAGCACCCGTGAAAAGAGAGACCATTACTGCAACCCAATCAACGCGCCACTGTCTAACAAGCTCTACTTGCCCCAGGTTAGGAACCAGCCACCTTCGCTGCTGGATTCCTGTTTTTGCTTATGGTCAGCACCACCAATCGGCAGTGGTTCTCTTTCCTGCTAAATCTTTGACATGGACTCAGAATTCTCCCCAACTTGGAACTGCAAGAAACCATGATGAACTGATAAACATCGGCAAGGAAGCCAAAGAGGATTTGCCACTTCAGCTTAGTGGCTCGGGAGGGGTCAGAGAAAAATCACTGGAGAGTTTCTGTAAAATTGACGTGATGCCCTGCTGCAGGTCTGTGTCATCAATGCCAACCTCTGCCAGCAAATGGTCATCATCACCACCCTCCAGAGAGTGGCTTTCCTGGAAGGGACAACAGGATGATATTTGACAGAAAATCCAGGACTGGGACAGCGACTGCCAAGGACACATCTTTTCAGTACAACCTACCCACTACTTAAAGCTCATCCTTCTATTAAGTTTTTACCACTGATCTGCTACAGCAAGGACAGAGCTGGCTGGAAGTGGATTCTGGGAGGCCGCTGCTCCCTTGGCAGTGACTCCCGGCAGTGCTTTCTCTACAGGCCAACTCTGAGTCCTTTGTCATTGGAAGCTAATGTGAAGAGCCAAGGTGGGAGCATCCCAGCCTCCAGAGCTGAGCAATGTTAAACAGCTGTCTTCTCTAGGGGACAGGCTCACATTCTCCATGGAGAAGAAAGCCCTACACTCAGGCTCCAGGCAGCCCAGAGGAACTGCTGGTGCCAATTATTCCTTCATGGCCAAGTGTCCTTGTGATCTTGGGCTGGCTTCCAAGGGCTTTAGACAGATGTCTTTTTTTTTTTTTTTTTTTTCCAGATTCCTGTTCCCATCCCTATTTTTCCATACACCAGAAGGAAAACTTGGAAGCAGCTCTAAAGCTGTGACCTATCTTCCAGCCCAATGCCAAGGAGGAGCATGCTGGACTTCCAAGCTAGTGTGGGGTGCTAAGCTCTTAGCTACTACCAACTAAGGAGGGAGACTGTAGTACTGTCCCGCATCCCTTCAGCTAGCTGTACAGAGCAGTCTTCAGTTTTCAGGCATTTTGGGGTACCACTTCCATTCTCTGTTTTCACGCCTGCAATATACAAATGTCATTGGTTCCTAAGACTGCCCAGGGACCAAAAGAGATGATCCACACACAATGCTTAGCACGACATGGGCACTTGTTATTAAAAAGATCGTTGCACCTACTATTGCTGTGGCTATTTCAGCTAGGTCACCTGTCCTATGAATTGCTTTTAATTATGGTGACTCACACAACATAAAACATTATTTGGAAAGGGACAGTTCATAGCATTAAGTATCTTAACATTGTGTAACCATCCCACTAGCTAGAACCAGGAACTCCCACCACTCCAAGTGCAGTCACTCCCTGTTCCTCCATCCTATCCTTGGACAACCACTAATCTGCTTTCTTCGCCTACAAGCTTGCCTACTTAACAGACTGCATATAAACAAAATCATATAATATGTGGTTGTCATTGCCTAGTTTCTTTCCCTTACACTATGTTTTTTGAGGTTCACTTACTCTTTAATAGTTGTCAGTGGTTCTTTTTTAATATGGAAAAATCCCATTCCATTGAATGGATATAAAGTTTTTTGCTTATCTGGCCATTTGTTAATGGACATTTAGCTTCTTTCTGCTTTTGGATATTATAATCAGAGATATTATCATTGATGTCTTATTTTTCTTGTCGCGGAGACAAAATACCTGGTACCCAAACTTAAAGGGGAAAGATTAATTTAGCTCACAGTGCGCAGAAGCTTTAGTCCATAGTTATCTGGCTCCAAGGCAGGGTGGCATATGGCAGATGGGCTTCGCAGAAGAGAAACAGTTCATGGCAAGCAGAAGACAGCAAGAGCAACCAGCAACCAGCAGCAAATGACAAGAGCAGCTTCCTTCTGTCCTTTTCGTAGTCCATCTAGGCCACCAGGCTCAGGGTTGGTGCCAAACCAATCAATGACTAATTTAATAATCATACCTCCTTAAGTCCAGAATCACATATTCTATATCCAGCCATCTCTGCAAAAGCACACACTTAGGACTGTGTGAATCTTTAGGGGACATCTATATGCAAATCATAACAATTGATGTTCAAGTTTTTGCTCTCAGTTTTTAAAGAATATATAGGTAAGAATGGAATTGCTAAATCGCTTGATAATTCTTTGTTTAATTTATTAAGAAACCACCAAATCCCTTGATGTAATACATTTATCATTTCATGCTCCCCCAAGAAATATGTGAAAGTTCTAATTTTTCCACATCCTTCTCAACACTTGTTATTTTTTCCTCCTTCCTCTTTTTTCCTTTCTTCCTTTCCTTGTCCTCCCCTTTTCCCTTTTTCTCCTCATCCTTCTCCTCCTCTTCCTCCTTTTTATCCTCTTCCTTCTGCTCCTAGTGGATATGAAACAGTACCTCACTGTGGTTTTCATTTGCATTTCCCTAATTACTAATAGCACAGAACATCTTGTCTTGGACTTGCTGGCCATTTGAATGTCGTCTGCTGGGAAATGTCAGTTCAAGTCTTTTGTTCTTTTCTGAATTGAGTTTTTTTTTATATATATATATTTTTGCTATTTTTATGTCATTTACTAGCCAACGAGACTGAGAAAGAGTCATAAAGATGCGATTGTGCCAGGGCCAGTCAGATAGCTCAGCAGATTAAAATGCCTGCTTAGGAAGATATAGAGACCAGGGCTTGATCCCCGGAGTGTCATATTGGCCCCACCCCTGAGACATGCTGAGATGGCAATTCAGACTGGGTGTGGTGATGTACTCTGGCAATACTAGTGCTTCCTGAAAACAGGAAGATCACTACGAGTCTGATCTGTGTACGGATACCCTGGAGACCCTATACTAAATACAAAAAGAAGAAGAGGAGGAGGAGGAAGAGGAGGAAAAGGAGGAGGAGAAGGAGG
>PVJA010025253.1:0-30928 GCA_004027025.1 Myocastor coypus
CCTCCCAGGCCTTCTTCTGAAATCGAGGTGGAAGCCTTCTTAAACTAACAGCTCTTGCATTCTGAATGCACCTAAAACCAATGCCACATGGATGATGCCAGGGTCTGCTGCCAGCTGGAGCAGTAGCCAGGCTACCTTCTCTCTTGCTTGTAGGGGTGGAGTGCCTGGATTGATGAACACTCTGACCTTGATTCCTAGGTACAAATTCTCCATGGGGGCGCCATTTTGGAACCTGGGCTACACCCATAATCCCAGAAGTACTTCCACCCATAATCCCATCAGCACTAAAACCTATAATCCCAGGGATCATGGATCAAGTCTCAAACTCTAGAAGTCTCCGCCCAATGACTCCATGAGGCTTTGGGGGGACAACTAGACATAAACCATAACAAGACCTTTGCCCACAGAGGAAGTGTTTTGCACAGAAGGAGCTATGCATAATCATCTTCTGAGGTCATGGTGACCTGGGGCTCTGATTCTCTCTCCTCTTCCTCCTGTCTGTGGGACACAGCTACAAGTAGCCAGTGGCCCCAGGGGATTTCCTGTCAATCCAGGGGGTATGGGCAGAAAAGGTGGCATATGAGGCTCAAGGATAGCTCTCCTCTGAGACTCTGGCCAGATGTACACAGGCATCTGCCTCTAGAGCAACCCCTCCAGACTGAAAATTCCCATGGGCCCTGGCCCAGTAAACAAAGCTTTCCCATCTGGGTAGAGAATCTTCAACCAACAGTCTGTGGTGGGCTTGATAGTGGCTAGGATTTTAGAATTCTGCTATCATTTCAAGCATGAAGCTTTGTGTGACTTCTGCATCCCCTATGAGTGCACCAAGCTTCACATGCACTTACAGAACCCACTTAAAAGGATCTAAGGTAGCTAAGATCACATGACCCTGAGCACATTCCCTGGTAGGGAACCCGGTACATGGTAAGCTCTCTGAAATTTATACAATAAATGGCTATTGCCCAGATCATGTGTGCACAGTAACAAAACATGGATGAATTTTAGAGAAAAGGAGAGCAGTGATGCTAAGCCATTTAATTGTCCTCCACCCAGTGCCTAGGGTAAGAATTGCATAGCCCATGCTGAGGACATTTATGTTTGAGGCAAGGACATTTATCTCTTTGGTGTCTACACAGGGGCTTGGAGGATTCCTGGAAGCCAGAACCCTCTTGACCTTCGCCTAGCCAAGGAAATAGCATTCCCACCTGGGTGTGGAGTCTCCAGCTTTATTGGAGAGAAAGCATGGCACAGGGAAAGAGAGTTGTGGCTGTCTCTGTTCTCCTAGGGGGTCAGCTGGGCTGGGACTGGGCTACTATTCTGATGTCTCTGCTCCATGCATTCGATGCCACAGCCCTTTTCTCATCTTTTGGGGACAGGGTGACACCTGAGTATTGGCAGCTGTGGAAGTTAGAAAACTGGTCAGATGTGTGTAAGCAGGACTAGGCCTCAGTGCCTGAAGCACACAAGCTACCTCAGTCCTGAGATGAGCATCCTGACTGATTAATGTCAGCTGTAAGTCACTAGGCAACCTTGTGTTACACACTGCTAACTTTGCAAAGGTATAAAGAAACATCCATGTTGTTGTGGGGGATGGGGATCACCACCCTTAACAGGCAGATGAGGCACCACCTGACCCAGCTCTTGTCTTCTTTGTCTATCTTTTCCTCATTCCTGCCGCTGTTTCTCCCCAGACAGAACAGATCACACTGAGACCCATGGACCCAGATCCTTACACCTGAGGACTCACATCTGAATATGGAAAGAGAGAAGGAGAGATAGGAAACAACAGATGGAGAAGCCAGCATCACCAGTCTTAGGTCCCATGTGGGACGGCCACCACGGTGCCAAGAGCTGCACAGCACAGTAAATGTGACTCCCACTGATCCAGAGGCTTCACAGACACTAATTCCTTTGGTCTCACAAGTCTTGGGCAGTGAGTCTTACCATTATCAATATTTTGCAAGTTTAGAAAGTGAGGCAAGGAGAGAATTAACTAATGGATTTGTCCAAGGCTGATAGAACTAGAAGTGGTACAGGGGTTCACACCCTCACCTCAGAGCCCTGCACGTGCCTGTGTAGATCGGGGAGGTAAAACCTTCTGCTGGGATTATGTCTTTCTCCTCTCACAGATAGCAAGGCTGAGAATGCGCAGTACCTCCCATCAGGTGTGGAGCAGGGCATAGGGGTGGGAAGACAATAACTGCTTCTGTCTTCCAGTCCTACCCCTTTCCCCAGTCTCACACTGAGCTCAGGCTCAGCTGGGACATCCAAGAGAGAATACTGACAAATCACCAGAAGGCTGGTATCATCAGCAACTGTTTTCCAGAGAATTCTAAGGATGTGGGTTTTGTCCTTACACAGTGCCCTTTTCTAAGCTCGGGTGCTGCTGCCACCTACCCACTGAAGAAGGTCCCAGTGCAGAACTGTTACACACAGCAGGCCACAGTGGGTCCCCCCTGACCCCTAGAAAAAGAGCTCCCTGTGCTCCACCTGCCGGTTCTGTGCTCAAAGAGAAATTTGCATGCCAACTGAAATTGCCACATGCATGTTACCTTCTCTGTAACTTTAAGTTCCCTCATTTGTTCACTAGGAGCAGCTCAGGCCCAGCCCACTGAGATTTTAAGGACCAGCCCTTGCCGTTGCTCCATAGGTTTGGTCCATGCTTGATCCAGAACTCAGAGGAAAAGATGTCACCTCCTCACCTCGTGTCTGGGATGGAGCCTGTTCGCCTTGACTCTGAGCCAGGCATGTGGTTTGAGTTCCCCCGGCTTGAAATAGCGGGCGAGGCCCGACCTGCACGGTGTCGGTGTCGGTAGGAGACTTCACAGGAGTTTGTGTATGGAAAGCATTTGGGGCTGCGTCTGCCTTGGCTACGGAGACAGGTGGGGCGCAGCTGACAGCTCTGCCTTCAGCTGCCAGGATGCAGGGAGAGGCCCTCGCCTCCTTCTCCAAGGTGTTTCCAATAAAACAAGCACATGTCCTTCATTAGAAATAAAGTAAACACAGTGATGATGTCATGGCGTTTCTGGGGGAAGTAGGAAAACAGTTTTCAACTGTCCTCCGCGAACGCCTTGATGTGCGGCGGGTGGGGCACGCTGGAGAGAACAGCGGGGTGTTTACAGGGAGTGCAACCATGGCAACCACCAGGGCTCTGCTTCCTAGACTGCAGAGCAAGGGACAGTGTTGCCCTGGCGATGCCGCGAGCCACAGGGCCTGCAGAGACGTTCCGGGGTGACCTCCTGGTGTCCTGAAAGGGCACACAGAGTCCAGGGACCCTGACGAACAGCACTGGCTCACACAGCAGTCAACACACGACAGGAGCTGGTACCTGCAGCTCCCGGTCCCAATGCTACGCATGCTCAGGTACTTCTCACTGGACAAGGACAAAGACAATGCTGGAACCTGCATCTGTCCAAGTGTGGCTAATGTTTCCAGGCAAAGGTTCTCATCCTGAACTCATCGGATGAACCCTCTGGGATACTAGGAAGATCACCAGTACCTAAGCTTCGCACCCTGGGACTCCACTGGAATAGGCCTGGTCTGGGGCCACAACATCCTGAGAAATTCACGGAGTCGACAGCCACTACTTGAAGGAATCTAGGGATCGAGACAACAGATCTCCTCCCTTCCTGGAGCTTTGTCCAAGGAGAGAAACAAATATGTAAGTGGTACCATGTGAGGTACACACAGGGTCCCAGAAGGGTGCAACGCGGTCCATATCACCTGACATGTGGATCGAGAACTGGATCAGGTGAACATGCTGCTTTTCCACTCAGGCAAACCTTACTTATCTTTCCAGAAGCATCTTACATCATGCGTCTTCCACAAGGCCTTTTTTTTTCCCCTTCTTCTTTTTGAGACAGAGTCTCGCTATGCAGTTCAGGCTGGCCTTGAGCTCACTTTTGTAGCCCAGACTGGTCTTGAACTCGCACTGATCCTCCTGCCTCAGCCTCTTGAGTGCTGGGATTACAGGCATGCGCCACCATGCCCGGCTACACAAGGCCTTTTTACTTAAGTCCAAATACAGTCAGGCTGCTCATCTCATCTGTGAACTACAGGCTGTAGGCAAACGGTCTAACCCAAAATGATGCTCTGTTTCTCTGTTGTGCGATGCTCACAGTGAAACGCATCTTCTCCTGATTCAGTGCACTCTGTCTTATGGTTTGCATACGTTACCCTTAATATTCCCAGGAGTAGAATAGAAATGTTATTCTACTGGTATTTTACAGACCCTGTTTCCCTGAAACTAAAACCCAGCTGGAAAATAACCAGCCCTTGAAAACTAGAGATCTAGAATGTGGCTCCAGTTACCTCGCTTCATGGCTATTACAGGACAGCCACTGACCAAGACCCCAGCAAGGTGAAATCCTCAGCATGGTGCTCGCTGTCACTGTGACAATGACCGGTCCTTATTTTCTGGTTCAGTCTTCGTTTTAGGGAAACATTGGGTTAGGGAACTAAATCTCATAGATGTAGAATCCTGCACCCAGACCAAGCAATCTGGTGAGGACAAACTCATAGAGGTCTACGCACCTCAAAAACTCTCTCCAGTGCATCATTTTATATTAAATTAGCTGTGCTTCTTTAACATGCCACCCTGAGGATCTATTTTATGAGCTATTCACTTCCTCTGGGTTCATTCTCTCACTTAATCCTGGCTGCACCGCCGTCTGCTCTACTTGGTGAGGAAGGAGGTGAAACCCAGAAGCACGAAGCGTGCTACTCAAGACCCCATCCCTGACCTTGAACCTGGTTGTGCTGCTTCAGAGTACAGGCCACTCCTGGTGCTCACACATGCCACATGCCAGGCCCTGTACCATGCTGAGTCACGCCCCAGTGGGCCCAGACTACCTTTGATGCTGTTGCTTATTCCCCACAGATTGGAAACTGTCTGTGGTCTCATTAAACGATTTTTCTGGAAGTAGCAAGCAGATGATAAGGAAGCAGGTGGTGCTCCTGGCCTACAGAGCGAGAGTCCAACAGCTCTTCGGGAGCCTGAAGGAACCACTGAGAAGGCCACTGCGCCTTCTTTGTAGTGTTGTCCCTATTGCACTGTTAGAGGAGGAAGCAAAATGCCTTCCACTCACAGCTTTTAGGAAATGCTTGCAAACTCTGTGCCCGCTCACAGAAGCCAGGGCGAGAATGAGTTAAGTGACCCATCCATGGCCTCTGAATGGGCTGGTAGGAGGGATAGACACCCCTACCTACGTCCCCCAAAGCCTGAAATTTGTACCCCAAAGTTCTTCTGTGACATAGCAGTGTCTTTTTATTTATTTAGTCATATTCTACCCCCTTTTCCAAAGGGGCTGACAACACGAATACACAGGATGAGCAATGACCAAATATAAACAAGTGAAATCAACTAGAGCTGGGGAACATGTAAATGGAAGTCCCATCCAAGGAAAAACACTTTATTAGTCAGTGAGGAAGCACTGCCTGAAGCCCAGAAGATGCTGTGCATTTGAAATAGATCTTCCATGTGTATGGTTTCATCCATGAGGTGTTTTTAAGGGCTCAGCAACTTGTGTGGGGTTTTCGTTCATGCTGGATACTGACACAGGAAGATGATTCAAGCGATGGAACTATAGATTTATCCCCAGGATGTGGTCAGTGAACAATATCCAAGCATCCTTGGCTAAATGGACCATGTTTTCCAAGTCTAGCGGTGCCAGAAAAGACCACGTCAATGCTTTGTGCAAAACGCAACATTTATTTCAACAGTCAGCCTGAATCACGGCCATTCATTCAACAAGTATTGTGACAGCAAAATATCTGCCAGGGCCTGTGCAATACCCTGGAAATTTGGAGGCCAACAACACTGGCCCTTATTTACAGGATTTTCTTCTTCAAGGGGCAGGGGGACTTGTGAAGACACGGTCAGCACACATGTCACAGCCGTGAGTGCCAGAGATGCAGAAGGTTGCAGAGAGAAAGGCACCAGCATTCCTGAGCCCGGCTGGTCTTAGCTCCCTGCCAACACACATGTAGTTACAAAATCACAGAAGCTGAACTCAAGGGGCTGCCCTGGTCTCATGGCCTCAGTAAGTCATAGCACAAAGAGCTAATTTGGACCGTGCTAAGCACTCTCATAGTTCTAGTTTGTTTGCATTAAGACCAAAGCAGTCCCAGCTTTGACAATGGTGGCCAGCAGGAACTGGACGAAGGAACACGAAGAACTGCTGCTGCCGTGGGCGTGTGGCTTTTGCCATGTCGTGAACACTGATCTCTTGGCATAACATAGCGCTATCGTTCTTGGCAATCCTCCATATCACGAAGGGCACTTCCAGGCCAGAATCAGCGTGCTGATAGCCTCTGCCTCTGCTCAAGCCTCCTTTGATCACAGTTGAAACCAAATTATACACCTTCAGAGAAATGAAAAATGGACCATTTGTCCACTGATTTGCACCAAAACTAGAATTCTAGCACCTAAAAATAACCAAGCATTGCAATCTTTCAGATCTCTGGTGACTAACTTAAAACACGGGGGCATCCCTCTGGCTGACCTGGATTAAGAATATGTAAGTGGCCACAAAACAATGTAGTGGTCTCCTCTTGTCTCTGAATCATAGATTCCCACACCTCACTGAACACCTGCAACCACCCATAGAGGGTGGTTCTGTTGTCAGTGCTTTCCATCCTATACATGCCTACAAAGTTTATGTATGCATGATAAAATTTAATTTCTAAATTCAGCACACCAAGAAATTAACAGCAATAAGAAGTAATAAAATGGGACACGTATTTGAGTCTGTAATAAAAGTAAAAGGAATCTCTGACCTGCTGTAGGACTGGTACCATACACTACCTAGACATGTTAGATGGGGTTGATTTGTGTTCCAGCCAGGACAGAGCAGAGGAGAGGGAGATTCCACCACAATACTCAAAATCCTGCACAATTTAATATTTACAAATTGTTTCTGGAATTTCTCATTAATATTATGGACCATGGTTGGCCACAAAATAAAAAGTATCTGGGAGCTACAATAGCATAAATGTTGGAGAAATAATGTGGGGATGAAGGAGCTTGCAAACTAGAGTTGCCCTCTGTGGGCTCTGGAGAAGCCCAGACCATGGCTTCAAAGACCCTGGATGCTGACTCATGTTTATCTTGAGGTAGGTACTGGCTTTCTCTTGTGAAAACAGAGGCAAAGAGGGCAACTTCAAAGGAAATCATCTTTTCTTCTCTGTACTAACTCAGAGGTTGGGAGTTCAAAAAGTGGAATCTATAGAAGACAAAGCTAATAATACTGAAGGTATTGGAGAGTCTGATTTTAAAGAAAGGAGAAACGTAGTGGAAATTATGTGTGTTTGTGACCAAAACCTTGGCCTCTGGAAGTAAAGACCAAATCCATGCCCACGTCTCTGCACAAGTTGGTATGGGGTTGAGTGCAGAAAGAGAATCAGACTGGGTTCAAGGCCCAGCTACTCACTGTGTGTCCGGGAAGATTATGCACCTTCTGAGGGGTTCTGCTGTCTGGGGAAATGATGGCCCTTGCTTTCCTGGGTCGCTGTTAAGATTGGAGGGGACACTGTGTATGGCTTGGCACCATTCTACATACTTTGAAACCCTCACTACTCCTCAAGGAATGTCCTAGAGTCTCTATCATCCAGACAGGGGTGTGAGCTCAGAGGAGCCAAGTGTGTTTGCTAAACGCGGCCTTCAGGTGACTGCTAGGTCTCCTCCTAAGCACAGCTGCCCTCCTTCCCCTCCTTCCCTCTAGAGTGCGGTGTATGTTCCGATTCACCTCTTTCCCTCAGCTCCATCTGTGCCATGGCTTTCTCTCAAGTACCTCCTTTATAGGTTCCCATGAGCCTCAAGCCTCTCCTACCACAGGAACATCTCATGGTCATAGGCTGTTGTTCATCAACTCTTTCACGCTGAGGTCACAGAGGACTTGAGCATTCCAGTGCAGACAGCCAGAGAGGTTTCTCCTAGGAACAGGTGCTTGTGAACCTCCCTTGACCATTTGGACTTCCATTTTTTCAGTCTGTGGGAACTACTCTCCCACCATCCTCAGTTATCCTTCGGCTGTTTCTATTTTTCTGTGCTTTGTTCATCTCAGTGTACTCCTGCCAAGTCTATACAAGGTTTCTAAAGAAGGTTAAACTATTTTTGAGGTCAGGACCTATAACAATTCACACAGTCCCTCACGGTGCAGACTCCTTCAAGGACTACAGGCAGGCAGGCAATGAAAGCCATTATTCAGCTTGCAGAGGAGGCAGTAACAGAGGCTGGAATGGCTTTCTTCACATATTGGAGGCGCTGTGATGAGGGAGGTCTCTGTTCACAACGCCTCTGCTCATCAAGTCAGGATGCAAAGGCTTCAGCTACAACACTTTCAGGGGGCTCACACAGGGCTAGCAGAGTAGATGGGATGGAGCGCGAGGTGGTGAGAAGATGACAGAACGCGGTGAGGAGGATACTGGAGACAGACCGGCCACCTTATAATCCTGTCCTCATGGGATGCACAGCTAAGTGGGCCTCTCCCTAGGCCACCAGGGGGAGGGCATGGAGAGTGGGCTCCGCTCGTCACGCTCCTCCCCTGCATCCCCGCTGCCCACGAACTACCTCTGGCTGGTTTAAGACGCTAATTTAGAGGAGGTTCAGGGCCTTGTAGCAGACAGCCAGGTAGCAAGCCAGGCAGGGTGTGGAAGGGGCTTGGAAGCATCCCCGCGTGGCTTCTCCCCAGGCCTAGCGATGCTGGCTGGATGAAGGATCTTAGGTGGAGGTGGAAGCAGCAAGAGCTAGGAGGAGGGTGGGAAGGTCGGGTGCCGGGGGAGCTCATGGGCAGTGTGGACTGCCCCGAGGGGTACTCAGCGCTCATGCTTTGTATTGGGAATGAGCTGAGGATCCTCACAAAATATCAAGGAAAGAATTATTTCCTGGGGATGGGCTTGCTCCCCAGGACTGTGATATAAGAAGTGTTGCATTTCTTTAAATTCTATATCCAGTTAGACTGGCTCTGCACCCCTAGAATTGCCACCCTGAGTCCTTGGATGAGACAGGAATCTCTGGTGTCACTTGGTCCCTGGCAACAGCAGAAGGCCTGATCTTTAGTACCTGATCGGTGCTATACCACTGACGAGGTCTTGCTTTCTGTGCGTGCGTGGCCAGATGCCCTGAGCTCCTCGGGCCCTCTAGAGGCTAAGCCACAAGGCCCAGCAGTCCTCGCTCTGAGCGCCTCATCCTTGCTGATCACCCTCCCCAACCCCCGCTCTGGGGCACCCAGATATCCCAGCTCTTGGAACACTGCGTGAACGTGGGTTTACAGGTCTCTGCTGCTCTACAGAAGGCGCTGCACTTCCCCACTCTGTCCCCAGACTTGAGCAATCCATATCATTCCAGCGTGAAGTCACGGAGGAGGCTCGTCTCCAACCGCTCAGCACTATCTCGCCTCTCAGTGCCAAAAAATTTCCAAACCATGTTAAACTTCCCTCAGGACAAGCGAAATGCGGTTCCCCTGGGGCCAGACCTGTGGTGGCTCCTCAGGGAACAACAGCTTGAATTTATTTAGCTCTCCCTGAGGGTCAGGCATGTGACACGCGTTATGCAACAAACATCTCATCCGCTCCCCGAAGGAGCTATCCCTGGTAGGTAAGAGCCTGATCCAGTCACATATGTCAGGAAAGAGAATCTCAAGGTGATGACTGAGGAGCCCGGGCAGAGCGGAACCACGCTGCTGGCCCTGGGAGCCCGGATTCTCACCACCAAATTGCTGTGCCTCCTCCTGCAAAACTAAAACGTGGATCAACCCATAAATAACCTTATTCTTTTTTTTGTGAGCTGTGATTTAAAACAAGCAAACAAACAAACAAAAAAGATTCAAGTAAATCAAACATATAAATTTTCCATAACAACAGCGATTAAATCCCGGGAGCTACACAGGATGAGCTCTGAGGAGGAAGTGAGGCGCCCCTGGGAATCGGGCAGCCGCTGAGGCTCCAGCAGCAGGCCTAGGCGCTACTCATCCTCTTTGCAGGCTGCCAGGAAACCTTCTTCGTGGGTCTCCTGCAACAGTGCCCTCTCATTCTTGTATCACGAATGTTCCGCGAAGAAGCCCTTGGACACGTTTCCCTCAGCCGTGACCTCTGTTGGTGTTAGTGCCTGTTCGCAGTGCATCATGGTCACATCCTCCATGGAAAGCTGGAGACCCGACTCAGCATCTCAATTCTTTCCTCCCCCGCTTCGCTGCAGCTGCCCTGGTCCCACTCCCTTTACCTTCTGGTCCCTGTGCCATGTGCCAAAGAGCTATCTCCTTCCTTTCTATTATTGTTTCCATTTGCCTTTAAATAAAGAAAAACAAAACTTATTTGACATAGGATCTAGCTATGCATCGGATACTCGTAGGATCCTCCTGTCTCAGCCTCTCCAGCGCTGGAATTACAGGTGTTTGCCACCATGCCCAAGGCACAGCATGCCTGAGGTTCTGGGGCCAACACACCATGTGATACCGGGGATCAGACTCCAGTCCTCATGCTTACCAGGCAGGCACTAGACTGCTGAGCTGTCTCCCCAGTTCTCAATTTCCTTTTTAATTTATTTAACTTTGGGTTTCTCCTACAAGAGAAACAATATGACATTTAGGCCTGTGGGTTTGATTTATTTCACTTAAACTGTCCTGCACTTACATTCAATTTCCCAAAAAATGAATCTAATTCATCTTCTTTATGGCAAAGTAATACTCCATTGCATAACAGTAACTGTTTTTTTCTTGCCTTTGTTCTCTTACTTACACCTAGGTTTTCTCATATAAGAGAAACCATATAGCATTTAAGATACTATATTTGGTTTACTTTGCCTAGCACTGTTTTCAAGGTGCATCCATTTTTGTACAAATGGCACAAAGTCTTTCATCTTTATAACAAAGAAATGTCCCATCGTGTGTGGATACTACATCTCTCTATTCATTTGTCTGTGGCTGGACATACAGGCTGTCCTGAAGGCTTGGCTATTATGGGTGTGCTGTCGTAAACATGGGCATGCGTGTGTGGACAGAAAATGAAGTGTTTCACTCTTCTGGGAAAATGCTTAGGGGGGAGGTAGAATTTCTGTTTCTAGTTTTCTTAGGAACTTCCATACAGATTTCCACATTTATGTTCCACCAACAGTGCAGAAGGGTTCCTTTTCTCATGGGCGTGGCCAGTACTTGTTATTCTTTGATTTCCTGATGTTTGCTCTTCTTTCGGAAGTAAGATGTGATCATGGCACTGTTTTAATTTGCACAGCACCTCTTGCTTTCCCCCTGGTGGATTTTACCTCCCTTGGCCTGCAGAAGAACCTCATTGTGGTTTTTATTCCCCCAAACTACTCTTTAATAGCTACTGAACCTACTATTCCCTCTGAGCATCTTTAAAAAGTAGTTGCCATATACTGCATTTTCAAATCATTTATAATACCTCTCTATAATCCAGTATCTAACATATTACATATTTTAACACCTCCGAAATTGGTAATAAATTTTATGTCCCATTTTGTTATTTTCAAGTAGTATGAAAATTCATGGTGCATCTTTTAAAGAATGACATCTCAGGATCCATGAATGAGGCACACACAGCTCACTGCTAAAAGATGCTAGAGCAGAACCTCCTCAAATGCCAGATAAAAACTGCTTCTTTTTTTCTTTGTTTCCCATCCTTTTTAATTTTATTTTTTGTAGTAGTTTTTTATTGCTTTTAATAAGAAATGAGTAGTTATGTTATGGAGTAGTAGTATCACTAAGTTTCTCTTCTGGAGGGTTAATAACTTAAGTTTGCAGACCAAAAAATTAGAGAAAAAGAAGGGTTACAAGGATAGCCAATATTTTGGCCCTATCCCTTCAAGGTCAGTGAGGACTCAGGACATAAGAGAACCTATACTGTAACATCCATAACTCAGTGGTTTCCCAAATTTTCTTTTCAAGGAGATTAAGGGGCCACAGAGGAAAGGGATAGATGATGTATAGTGTGCCTAAGGAGAGTCACCTAGAGAGAAAAAAAATTCTCTCAGGCTTCCACAGAGAGCAAACTGGTCAAGCAATGGCTGTGACTCATCCCGATGGCTGACAGTGACAAAAGTTCTACAAAATGCTGTACATTGTTTCAAGGTAAATCCTGAGGAAATTTGACTGAGCCATCAGATACAAGTTTTGTGTTTTATCATATCAATTTTGTTTTAACTTGGCCTTAACCACCCAACAGAAAAGTCTAACCACGAGGCATAAAAAAGTAAAGCCAGATAAGTATGCTGAGCTATAAAAGGCTCAAGTGAGCATCTTCCAACATACCAGTTCTGCTGATAACCCACTGCTATTATGGACTATCGGACTATGCATACAACTACTTATTCATCTTGCCCCATTCCTGCCCACATGCTGCTCTTAGCACTCAGCTCAGTAGATTCTATTTGCTGCTGTCTTTCCCTTGAAATGTCCCCTGGCATGGGCAGTGTGCAGAGCTTAGCTCGAGGACTTGGAGGAAGAAACAGAATCCTAAAATGTAGACACTCGACAACACATTTCCAGTGATCTCCTCTACCACCAAAACTTTAACTCATGTGGGCCAGCAAGATAGCTCAGAGGCCTAAAGCACATGCTTAGGCAAGCACAGGGACCATGGTTAGATCTCCAGCACCACATGCCTCTCCAGCCCTGCCCCCAGGACACACTGAATCAGCCACAGAGTCCAGGTGTAGTGCCACATGCTGGGGAGCACTGGGGAAGCTAAAAGTAGGAGGACCACCACAAGTGTGAGCTGAGTAGTGAGACCCTACAACAACCAAAAGCATTTAAGAAAATGAACGAAGTTCCAATAATTGTTTCTAAGTGTTCTCTTTGCAAAAATATTGAAACAAATAATGTCGGTAACTTGTTCAGGTAAATGTATTTGCAATAACTAAACACAGCATTTTGTCACTAATATTTTAGTTAGGACTTATTCAGCATCTTTTAGCTTTAGAAAAAAATGAATTAGTTGGCATAGTGAAGCCATACCAAGAAAACATTTTGAACTCTCCTACTATATCTTATCAGTCACTTGGCTTAATGGAGAGATATCAGAAAGGGGACTGGAAGTAAAATCAATAGTAAAAATCTCTGCTCAGAGTTGCTTAGAAGAGGGGGAGGTGTACAGAAGTATTCATGAAATGTCTAAATTGCTCGTTCATCATTATTTTATTGTCTAAGCTAAATTAATTGCTGTCCCTGCATCCCTGTCCAATGAGATTTTTCTGCACAAGCCCATCACTGCAGCTTATCACAAACTTAAACTTGCCTTGCTGAGCCTTACAGGACTCTGACTTGCGATAGTCAGAGATTTTTGGCCAGCTGAACTCTGGACATTTACGTTTGCAGCCCCAAGATGATTTGCATCATGCAGCCGTTACAGGAATAGATCTGCCAGGAAGTTTTGAAATTTGAGGACAGAATGGCCCCTTTCTTGGGTAGCTCATAGCTCCAGACCTACTGATTCGCCCAGCAGGGCTCTCCAAATCTTTTGCAATGAACATTTTGAAATACATAGGTCATTTATTTCTGGCTTCCAGGCAGTTCAGCAAAAGTTTTAGGCTACAGAATTGCAAAAGTTTATGATTTTTCACTGAGGAATGAAAAGTGACACAGCAGAGAAAACTACAGGCATTTAATACCAGATGTTAATGTAAAAATTGGAAAATTGTGGTCCCGCGTGGTTATCTGACCTCTGACTTGGAAAATCCCTTCCCAATCCTATAAGCCATCTTCACTGTGGCCTCCTCTACTATCTGACCTTGTGCTCATACTTTAAAATGAACAATAATAATCTCAAATATCTAATCGATTATTAACATGCAGCAATCGGAAGGTATCTTGTTTCCATACTAACAACAGTGCAATGTCTTACCACGAAACCCAAGTATAATCTTTCTGGTTTGTTCTGATTTCTAATAAAGTTTTAAAAATTATTTCTCCTGCTCCGGTGCCATGCCTGTCTAACTTCACAAGATGCTAAAGGAAAGGAAGGGACAATTTTTGCTTCTTGGCACTGAGAAAGATAACAGCGGAAACCAACATCTGGAAACACTGGTACCTGAGTTTGCTTTGCTTCCCTAAACCCATGCACCCAAGAAGCTGAATGCATGGTTTTGAAGGCCGACAGCCTGCTCAGAAACCCCAGGTCAGTAGGAGAGCTTAGGACGAGAGGAGGCAGTGCTGTGGGTGGGAAGCTCTGGGTTTGGCAAGTTCTAGCTTTTCTATTTTCTGAGAAAGCTTGCAGAACTGCTCCACCCCTCTACACCTGCGATTTCTTCTGCCCAAGAATGAACTTAACTGGGTGCATTGCAGGTCTTGGTCACCTCACAGGGCTGTGGTGAGAAAGAACACACTGCGTGGAGGAGTGACCCATAAGGGCGAGCGCTCCAGAGCCAGGAAGAATGCTGCTTAAGCTTGGCTTTCTCAGCACAAATCCTCAAGGAGCAGAGGCACAAAGAAATCTCCAAACCCAGGCACAAGGTGAGAAGAACTTTCACGTGGCCCCTCCTGCCTGGCACGGGCACCTCACCTTCATGCCTGTCTACTTGGAGTATTTTAAATAGCGGAGAGGAAGGAAAAGAAAGAGGTAGATACTTTAGAGAATTGTTGGCCAGAATCTACATGTGTCTGACCAACCCAGGCAAGACACCAACACAGAAAAGACCCGAGAGAGGCCAGAAACATTTTCTTGACCTTAAACATAATGGAAAGAAAGTTTTGTTATTCATATCTGAAATGCAATCTAAGTTAAATTTGTTTAAAAGATCAAACTTATTTCAAGACAAACGCTGCAAGAGACACAGAACTAGAAATCCTGCCCTTCAACATCCTGTCTTCCTTCTATTCCTTCTTTCTCTTGCTTTGCTCACTCACGTTCTTCATCCTTTCTTTCCTTCATAAAACTATGCACAGGAGGCAGGTGAAACAGCAAAGACAGCAGACGCTAAGTCAGGAAAATCTGCTTTGCACTTGCTTACGATACCTTGAAACCTAGGCTGAGCCTCTAAAATACAAGCTTACCAACCGAAGTCCAAAGTCCAGAGAAAAAAAGAGGTTTTTTTCTTTCCAAAGAATATGATATCATTTATATAAAATTAAAATTTTATTATTCCCCAGTGTCCAACCATCTTCATCCACCCCTCCGACTATTCATTCTCAGGTTCAAAAATATCCCTGGCCCTTGTGACTGAATGATCTCGCGATGGGTGTGTGAGTTTATTTGGGTCTCAGGGGACCAAGTAAAGTGATAATGCATTTCTCTCACAATCATAGGCATTATCTGTTACGAACAGCCTGCTTTCATTGGAACTGAATTTGCAAACTTGGATCACTTCTATTCTTTCCCCTCCCTCACACATGTTCCAGTTGGTTCATTTTATTCTTGACTCCAGTCCTAAGAATTATATACTTTTTCCCCAGGCATACACAAGACAGGAAAAAAAAAAAAAAAAAAAAAAACACCCGGTGGACAAAAATTTCCCCAATGAGTGTCCAACCAAGAACAGACAAAATGTCAAATGACAATAGTGCAAAAACATTTACTGAAAGTTTTCAAAAATTTTACAGAAGGAACCAAACACTGTGAAACTGATAACAGGTAAAACATGATACACTAACAGCTTGGTAGAGCTGGGCAGACCTGTGGAGGAGCAAACAGCACCTGGGAGTGTTTACCATGGTCAAAGCACTGCATGCATATTATATTCTCTTTTATGTATATTATATTTTTACATATATTATGCATATTTTCCATTCAGGAAAAATTATCTAAGATGAGAGAAGGGTGGGGAGAGGGAGAGGGAAAATGAGAAAGAGGGAGCAGAGAAAGAGAAAGAGAGATCCAGACATCCATTAAATCTTTCTGAGAACCACCAGATTCTCAAGAAATAT
The DNA here is from genome assembly GCA_004027025.1 of Myocastor coypus. Lineage (NCBI taxonomy): Eukaryota > Metazoa > Chordata > Mammalia > Rodentia > Myocastoridae > Myocastor > Myocastor coypus. The sequence continues at coordinate 15,873 of PVJA010025253.1, forward strand.
AATTTTGTTTGGCTAATAATTCAGTAGGAATCAGATTAAGGAACCCATAAAGTTAGAAGCTGATTTGTAGAAAATCAATGAGGTATCATAATTTATTTTTATTTTCTCCCAAGGTCATAGTTCTATTTCCCTCTACTCTCTCGGTTTAAGCCTTCCTTGGCGATCTCATTCATCAAAGTCTTCCTCCTGAATACTGACATTCCAGCTGTTCCTATTCCCTTCAGATTTGTCTGTTACTCTGATGATGCATAAATGAAGCTTGATTTACATATTCATGTGAGAATTAAATTATGTTTGCAGTGATTAAAGAATCCATGCTTTGACACTGTCAGCCCTGTGAGGTAGGTAGTAAGTAGGTCTCCATTTCACAGAGGAGCAAACTGAGTCTTGGAGCAGGCACATTACCTGCCCAGCAATAGCACTGGGACTTGACCACAAATCTTCCTAAAGTTCTTTCCACGAAACACATTAGTGACTCCCATGTAGACTAAAAATTTGGGCTGGAGAATTTCCAAAACATCAGCCTCATCTACACAGGTTTATATGTTGGAATTATTAGCATGACAGTTGGCTACCAATGTGTCGTGAGTGTGTAAGTCATAACTGAGGAGACTATCTACTGACTTGCTTCCATTCTCAAGTTTTAAAAGTTGGAAATGCTGAGTGCATTTGCCCATAGATTAGTGGAATACTATCCTTAAAGTGTGAAGTTGCAGTGCTGTGCTGACTCCGTCCCTGGTGTGCATCGCGCTGAGAAAAATCATTATTGAGTTTAAAAGAGAAGTCACTGAACCCTACTTAGAACACTCGCTCCAGGGCACTCAGATATTTCATGGGCATGTCCATCCATAACACGGACAAGAGTTTTTTGAATCAAACTGGCCAAATGACCAGTCTACCCTGTTGTAAACATGTTTAGTCTACCTCATCCTAGGACTGGTAGAGAAGAACACCAATTAGCCTTTCTCTTTTCCAGCCATGCAAGGGATTTGTGTCCCTGGTGGAACAGAAAAGGGCTCAGGGAAGTGATACATGACCCTTTGTCTGAAAGTACCTTGGCATATACAGAACTTGACGGTGGAAGACCCTCGGGAAAAGAAAGCTGGCCCTCTGCCTACATAGTTCCTCTGTCAACAAATGTGGCCCTCAGCTCAGACAGACCCCTGAGGAATGCAACCACTTATCCACCTGGGCATTTGTTGAGGGTCTACACAGATGCACAACGTTCTCTGCATAAATAAGATCCCATATCGAGGTTGATTAAAAATCCATACTTGAGCTGCAAGGCTTAGGTCCATCCAACTGCAGCTTGGAGAGGGACCATGTGGCCCACTTTCCTGTACAGCACGCCCTGACTTGACAGGCACTGGCAGCTGTGTGCCCCAGACTGAAGCTGAGTGAGCCAACCCAGCCCACATCTTCTCCCTGAGCAGCAGAAATCCAACTCCAGCTGAAGTGAAAGACATGTGTGGTTCAAATTCATCCTGACTCACAGTTTCACTGTTTGATCCTGACTAAAGCTGCTCAATGTGTCTGTGGTTTTCTTACACAAATTCTCAAGCCAGCCAATGCCGTTATAAAGTGGCTTTTCCAACCCTGATGTTGGGGGTGGATTTTTAGCTCGCATATTTTTTCCAGATGTGATAAGCTCTCCATAGCCCTCTTGGTGAGCGAAAGCATAGCCAGATCTTCTGGAGCTTGACCTACGGGTCTGCGGTCTCTGCCTCCGTATGGGCCTTGCCTTCTGCTGAGCTTTCTGCCGCCGCCGGATCTAGGGAGGAACAGAGGCAGAATGAGAAGATGCATATCAAAAAACTATCGTGTGAATAGCACACATTCATTATTGTCTCCACGTTGGACATCTTAACTGCACAGAAGAATAGGTATTGGGGGTTGGAAGCCAGAGCCCTGTGTATGCTTGGTACAGTACATGTCCACACAGAGAAAGATTTCTAACCTGTGCCCTCTAGTCACCGCCAGCATAATGTTTTATAGTCTTCCTCCCCCAAGACAGTGTGTCCTCTTTTACAGAGCTTCTCTGGCCCCACAGCTCAGTAACTGGTGTAGGAGAGAATGTAGGAAATGAGACAAACTTTTAATGTTTGTGTTAGGTCAGTATATCATAAAACTTTCAGGGGGTTGATTTATTTGGGAATTTTTGTGGTCATCTAAAGAGCTCAACATCATCTGAGTGGGTGTCTGGCATTTCTTTCCTTTCCCACAAAGGAGGAAGAGATTAGAGGTGTAGCGTGAATGACCTTTGTTCTCTGATTTGGCAAATCACTGGGGTTCTGATGTGTGTCAGAAGAAAGCTGTTGAGCAGAAAATCACCGTCAGACTGAGCAGGGGAACGATGGACATTAGCTTCCTTTTTTCTGCCTGTCCATCATTTTCTGGGTCTGTAGCAGCTCAGAAGCAAAAAGGAAGAAGACAAATAGGGGCTCTGAATCTCCAGAAGAGATCTTTTTGTACTTTGGCTGCAGAATGTAAGGGACCCAGTACAAGTAAAGTTCTCAGCCTCACTGGCCCGACCCCAAATCCCCATAAATGCTTGTCCTTCCTGGGTTACACATGGCCCCCTGTGTGGCTCTCACCTGTCTTCCTTTCTCTTCATATCTATGTCTTGATCTCACATGGTATGGATTATAATTCTCATCCCATGAAATCTCAGAATCTCACATCACTTCCACGATCTGCTCTGCCTGTTTTCCTTCCCCCATGCATGTCCTGGTCCATCCGTCTTGCTGACATTGCCTTGTATCCATCTCCTGCATTTCTCAATCTGCTCTTGTGTTTCTACAAACATTCACAGCTGACTCAGCCCATTCTTCTCTCCCTCCTTCTGTACCCTCTACTACGGCATGCCTTTCTCTTAGGGCACTTGCCTAAGATAATCTCAGTGTGCTTCTTTTATAAAACAGCTTTCTAAAACACCCAATATCTAATTTTTGACTCTCTCCCCACACTTGTTCCTAAAGTTTCTCTTCATTCCCTTGCTCTGATGTGATGCCACACACCCTAGGGTTGCTTGGGCTTTGGGAATTCCATTAACCTCTCTCTGGCTTCCAAGCAGATGGGAGGAGACCATTCTGGCAGGCAAGAACCAGTCTCCAAGCACTCAGCACTCACCACATACCTGGTCAGTCAGAGTTGGGTATAAAGCCATCTTCAGAAACCTAAATGCCACTACCGGCATAACTGAGACCACGGTTGTTAAGAGAATAACAAGCCAGATCCATTTCTGGGTCAAGGAATTCTGTATGTTTCCTGTAATAAAGGAAAAGATATACCCTGGGGTTATAAACAGGACTGATTTCTCAGTAGGCTTGGGGCAGATAAGGTCTCTTCAGGAGCCATGACATTTGGACTTTCTGGCAGAATGGGCACTTTGCACTCAGTGGTGGTAAGGAGAAGGCCCGCAACAAGCTCACCCTGAAGCAGCCTGAGCCAAGCATGCTGGGATACAGGCTGAGTCCAGAGCCCCTCAGGAAGCACAGCTCCCTCTTCCTGCCTCAAGATCCCTTGGCTACAGTGCCGGCCTCACAGCCACACCTCTGTACTTGGGGTTGCAGCACTCGTCGGACATGGTACCATCACATCCACCACTCCATGTTCACCTCAATGGCTCGCCAACAGGCACAAGCTCAGGCTCCTCCTTACCATCTGTGCTTTTATGCACAAAAGTAACTGTGAGTTGCAAAAAAAGGCTAAGAGTGGAACCCTTAAGCCTGAAAGGCTATCATGAGCCCAGTGAAATGAAAGCCTTCTGGAAAGTGTTCACAAATTACTTCTAAGTACATTATTGCTTATGACAAAAAAGTCATTCATTACTCCCTGGTGTCAGCACTCATAAAACTAGAATGGATTCACGAGGAGGACAGAGGTATGACTGTATCTTCAAAAGGCATTGTGTACTTTTGTGGGTTCTTAAATAAAATTATACTCAAAAATTTCAATAAATGTCCTGAACGCAGCATCATTTCAAATAACAGCCTGATCAGCTGGCTGAAACAAAAGGTGAGCTTCATCTACCACAGGGCCAACCTTTAAATTCCAGGCCATGGCCCCAGAAAACCTGCCTCAAAGATGATGGGCTAGGTCCAAGACAAGCATGGGGTGCCTGGTTTGTGTAAAGAGCAGCCCCACTGCTGGCCACCAATGGAGCCATCCAACAGCCAGGGCGCCAGGGCACCAGGGAGCAAGATGCACAGCTAAGCCTACAGCCCTTTTCTTTCGTTTCACTTCTCACAGCCCTGGGCATGTGTCTAAATACAGCAGTAAAGGTCAGCGAGGCAGATGGACAAACCCCATGGGAAGAAGCCAACCCTACTTCTGCCACCAACATGAGCTTTTGTTCTTGTGCATCTCCTAGGGATTTCTCGTGACACCTCCAACAGCCTTGTTCCCTTTCCAGGGCTCAAGTCTTCACACCAATGAAGAAGGCTATGGGTACCAGGGCTTGGCCTCTGGTCAGTATGTCTGTTTTTTCCGCCTTTGGTGAACAGAACCCCTACCAAAGAGCAACTGACTCCAGTTGCCTTTAGCCATGAGCAGAAATAAACTTGACTCCGTAAATTACAAGTCTTCTGGGGCTCCTTGAAGCTCAGCACCCCCAAGCAAGACTGAGCAAAGCAAGCTTCACTGTAAAATCACATTCCTGTATGCTGCTGGTTACTAAAGGAAAATTTTTTTTTCTTAAACCTCATTGTTTATCTAACTTTTGTAATGTCTCATTGGAGCTCTGTAATTAATTCCCAGAATGGCAAGTGCTTAGTAGAGCAGGAGAGGTCCACATGCAAACTACTTTCTCCAGGATGTGCATTCCAGGCCCATGCTCACTCAGGACTATAGATTTTCCAGCCAATGCAATGAGCATTCCAATCTGGCAACTAATTCATATATATATATATACATGCTTAAAATAGCTTGCCTTTTTTCCTAACCAACCTATTCTGATTCATAACCAACATGTCTCTCCATGGTTGGAATCTCTGGTAAACAAAAGTATTAACATTACATGTTAAGTAAGAGTGGTCCAATTTAAAGATTTCCAGATACATGCAGGGAAAGGCCAAAGTTGAAGGAAAATGTTCTGAAGCTACATTGTACATTTCAATGGAAATATAATTTCAGGTACTCTGTCATAAATGGAAACATTCACACTGGTCATTGGTTTGCCTTCATGCTTTCTACAGAAATCAGTCTTCTACAAATTGTTTTCTGAACTGAGTTACCAAACAGTGGATGCAAATCCCAGTCTTGCTTGATTGAGCTCAAGAAGAATGTCATGGAGGATAGCTTTTTTTTGGTCTGTTGAGATAAACTCAAAAAATCACTGTTCCCTACTTATTCTTAACACTCAAGAGCATGCAAAGCTTCTAAGAAGCTATATTAATAGTCTTCTTGTACAAATTGTAGTGACCGCACTGCAATCACTTTGAAACATGGACTGCAATGCAAATATGCTCTGTGCCTCCTCCAGGTATATGTAACCTGGACCATGGTATATGCCAAGTATTTTGTATGTGCTACCTAGTAATCCTCGTAGCTTTTGTATGACAGTAAGAACTATTTATAGCTTTAGTTTACAAATGAAGACACGAAGCGGTGAGAAGACACTTTCCCAGGGTCACACAGCTTTTTGAGTGGCCAAGCCAGCAATTGAAACTTAGCTAACTGCAGAGCCTAATCTTCAGGCCACTGATAGACCAATGTGCATCAGGATACTGGGAATCTACAAGCTGCTTTCACACCAAGCCATCTCCATCTGGCAGGGAGCAGACACTGATCTTTCAGAGCTCCTTTAAGTCTGGAAGTGTTCAGGGACCTGGCTCAGTCAGTTCCTAGACAAAGGATCAATGGTTACTTCCAGCCCTACCCAACCATCCCCCTAATGTGTTAAAAAGACAGTTGAGTGACAGCACAACACACAAGATGGAAGAACTCACCAACAAATGGAAACTGGTTTGGGAACATTCCAAAAATATTATTATCATGCATTGTAAATAAAATGATGAAGTATGTAGCCATGCTGCCCCAAATGAAGACATGGTTAATGGCGGTCCAGTAGCTGGTGTCCAAGGCTATCTGTGAATGAAATCAAATGCAGAAGAAAAATCTTTGAGGCTTGAAAGAGCCTCATTTTGTCATGTGATCTCTTCCCAGTATACCTCTATGACAAGAAGGGCAGCCAGAGGCACCTCTGCTCTCTGAAAGACACCGAAGGCTAACTGTTCATTTGACATTTCTGTCAGAAAATTGAGTAGAATTTATATACATAGGTCCCATATCTGCCAAGTGTGAATACAGTATCTGGAGATAAAATATCAAGATTTTTTTTTTTACGTGAGAAATAAGAAAATAAGATGGCTTTATAATTTTAGGGTCTTCATATCCATAGATGTCAAAACCATGGTCTTCATATATCAGTTAACATCAACTTTCCAAGTTGCTCTCAGACCTGTTTATTAAGAAAACCTGTCTTTCTATACTGAGCAAGAGCTGCATTCTATAATCTATACATAGACTTTCACATAACCATTTTAACACATACATAATCTTTTCACATAAACATCCCAACTCATTCTGATGATTCTTTCCTTGAACTGTACTCAGATCATAATGAAGGAGAATCCATGATCCTCTTAGGGCATAAAGCTCAGAAGTGGAAACTCAGGGTGACCTAGGAGGGTGCTCAAAGCACATCTCCCTTCCAGTAATACGTCATGGCAGTTGGATGGGGAACATAGGTACCATTGGAGAGCCCAGGAAACTAATGACAGATAGAAACCCTTGAGTTCTTCAGAGAAGAAAAAGTGGGTCTGGGGTTCATTGTTTGCACCTCAGAGGACACAAGTGGTGCACATCCCAGTGACGGTTTGCATTGCTAGTGGAGTCCAGGGCAAGACCACAGATTTCTCGCCTGCCTGATGGGGCCTGACCAACAATGTGAACACACTCTGCACAATATGTGGACATGGGCATCCCCTGCCCACTTGCAGTTTACTATCTTTACAATGTTGACTCATCAGAAGGGTGCTGGCAGCGTCGAGGTGAATGGCACTGGTTATAAAATTGAGAACTTTTCTCTCAACAGTCCTGAAACTGGAGCCCTGCTATCCACACCTTGGCCAAAAGATACTCATTTTCTATTTCATTTGGTTGCCAAACTTTAGATCAACATCTCCAACTCTGTCTCTGACCACCTGTCAGTCCATCAATTTCAAGACATGGCAGTACCCTGATCTAAGTGGGTAAGAAAGGCAAAGTGAAACTATAAACCATGTAAAAGGGTTCAGACGTAAAACCCAGAACAGGTGGCTCCTATGAAGCAGAACAAAGAGAAGAGACAGACAAGCAATAAAATAATAACAGAATATAATAAGGCCTCTTAAGGAGATGTAGGAGTAAAATATCTGGGAGGAAAAAACACCTGCTTTAAAAATTTAATAGAGAATTCAATTACAATAGTCACTGACAAGAACTGAATTAATATTTGGAATAAATGAATGGAAATAGTGTATCTCCCAATGACAAATGAAGATATGAAGAAATAAAAAAACATTTGCATATCCATAGATGTCAAAGCCATGATCTTCATATATAGTTAATATTAATCTAGAAAGGAAAAATAGAAAAACTAGAGAAATGATTCAAAGAAATGACATAAGAAAGCTGCTCTGTGACAGCAAATAGCATAGATTTTTCAGACTGAGAGCCCCTCTAAATTCTAGGCAAACTCATGAAGAAGAGATGTATTTTGATGACAGTTGTGAAGCCTGAGGAAAAGAAGCTTCTAGACAGAAAGGATACTACTTATAAAGGAAAGAAAATGATTTTCCATTAATCTGTTATTATGAAATTGGTGGAGGTAATGAAACAAGGAAGTTCCTCAAGACAAATGCTCAGGCTCACAATCTTATGTCCACCCATTATATCATGTAAGTGCCAAGATGAAGAACGAAAGGTTTGAGCTCAAAAATCATGGCATCTGAATACCCATTCTAAGCAAATTACTTCAGGATATTACTAAAGAACAGGATAAAAACTACATTACAATAATGATTTCATAATAAGGTAGTATAAAACCACATAAAAATATTGGCAAGCAAAGATTCTTACAAGTTTACAGCAAGCATTGAGTGAGTAATATTGTGAGTGTAAGCAGCAGCATCAATTTGGAAGGATTTTAGAACAGTCAAAACATGTTAAAGAAGCATTTAATAACATCCTGGAACTAAAATTCAAAATTATTGACATGCAAGAGTTGAGGATACGAGTAAAGACAAAGAGGGGGAAGTAAAATTAAAACATTCAAAGAACGATTTCATTGAAGTTGGGTAAGGAAATGTTTAGAATGAGATACGGAAACATTTGATGAAAGACAGACTGTGTAATTTTACTATATCAATACAGAAAATAGTTTTAAATGACTAGGGAAATAGGTTTAAAAAATCACTAGTAAAATGAGAATAGTAAAACAAATTATTCATGGAGAAAAGGACATTTTACAACCTCAATTAATGCATTCAAATATAAAAAAAGAAAATGGAAATTAAAAGTAATTAAAGATAATTGTAAAATAGTACTTTAAAAGGAAGATAAAATGCAAATAATTATAATAAAAATTAGAAGCTTAACTTCCCCTATCAAAAGAGAAAACCCAATAGAATGAGACAAAAAAGAAGGGAGCCAACATAATTGACTCAGATATTTTATCAGACAGTTGGAAACTAAATGAAGCAAGGAAAAAATAATATTTTTTAAAAGAAATTTAAATAGGAAGCTATTTTTATTCAAAAAGATAAACTTAAAAATAATAGTCAGGAATCACTATGTGGCAAGCACTATAGGCTTGCATTATATGAGGCAAAAATCTCCTTGACAAAAATCCTGATAAAACTTATAATTAAAGCCACACACACGAATTCACTTTTCTCAGCTTGTGATAAGCAGGGCATGGAGATGTGGTGCTTTCGGAGGACTGAGGCTCACCCATCCCCAGGTGTGATTACAGCCAACCTACGGAACATGGCATCTCACTGTGACAGAGCAGCCATGTGTTTGGGTGTGGTTGTTAAGTTTAACTCTGTCCACTTGATTAGCTTGAGGGCCACTCAGAGGATGAGCAAAGCATCCTTCTGGGTGTGGCTGGTGGATCACGAGGACATCACCTGGGGTTCCAGGTCTGGTCCCTCTCCTGCTCTTCTCTGGTGCCGATGCTCTGTTCTGCTTTGCCAATGCTCTGTTCTGCTTCCCAGCTGCCTTGAATTTAGCATCTTTGTTCCTATGTGCCTTTGTGTCATGCTTCTGCCTTCAAACCAGCTGGAAATGGGCCGAGTCACTTTCAAGCATGAACCAAATTAAGCCTCTTTCTTTAAAATTGAGTCTCCTAGCAATAGGAAAGCTACTATGGAGAATAAATAGAGTCACTGGTGTGACTGTGCCCGAAAACATGGTTTAGAAGCCTTTGGAAAGAGTTTACCGGAGGATCCTGGTAATGTTTGGAGATAGGAGATTGAGAAGCCTTCAAGTTATGTAAGTTGAGTGGGATGGGTGACTCTGCTGAGATATCAGAAGACAGAATGTTTCCAGGAATGTGAACATAAAGGTCAGTATGAGTTGGGAGCAGGGGTTCCCTTGGCAATTTGGCTAGAGGTCATGTATGTGACTCTCTTGCAAAAAAAAAAAAAAAAAAGTATACACTTTTACTCATGTTAGAGACTGAGATTCACCTGACACTGATGCTACTTCTAGCTGCTTGTAGCCAGATTGATAGTGAGCACTGAGAGCAAAAACCAGAGATCAAATTTTTAAAAAAGGTTTTGGTACAAAAGGAACAACAAAGAAAGTTGGAGCCAAAGGAAGCATAACTGCTGAAGATATTAGCACCATTTTTTAAAAAAAGAACTATGTACAAGGATAAGATGGAAAGATGCTCTAATGGCATCTCAGAATCATAGCTTCAACAGTGCAGAAGTGAGATAAGTCCCTGGCCCCCTCGGTGGAGAACAGTCACCTAGAGAGTTGCTTCCCCCCAAGATTCATCTCACTATGCTCAACCATCCAGGCACATAGAGGCTGCTGCAGCCATGGTGCAAGGGGGCCTAGCTATTGCATGTGTTCTCAGTGATACCATTATTTATATGGTCATGATATTCAGGCATGTACAATGGAAACATGTGCGGTTTAGAAGCTTCATATTTTAAAGGGAAGCCTATGAGACCAGGCAATGTATTCCTGAGAGACGTGTACATAAAGCTGTAGAAATTAAAACAAAGGTGGAGCGAAGATCTCAAGAAAACGGAGATGCTAGGAATGCAGCGCCTCTGCAGAGGAAAGCTGCAGGCAGTGAACAGAGCCAGCCCAAGAGAGAGGCAATGTAGGCTGCAAGCAGCAAAGCTATACTTATGGGGCCCCCTGCTCTCTAAATCTCACACCCCACCAGCTCTCACATCTTATGACTACATGTACTGCATGCCAGATAAGAAGTAATTGGACTTAATGTTTGCTCTGTTATGTTTCAGTCTAGGCTTGGTCTTATTATTTTCATTCTTCCATTTAGAATGGGAATGTTTATCATGTGCCATTATATTTTAGGATTATATAACTTAGTTTTTTTATTACTTTTAATAAGAAATATCAATGAGACAGTTTCAAAACACGTTAGTAGGACAGCCACAATAATTAATAGAATGTATATTGTTGTCTTCATAGTAGTTGTTCAGAGTGCAAGATGCAGACATGATAAACACTATTGGTACAAATATTTCTTCTCATTGAACTAAGATGTTCAAAATCCTACAGAAAATTGGAATAGAGGGCCTCAACCTCAATCTGGTAAAAGCCATCTGTGACAATCCAGCAAGTAACATAATTCTAAATGGAGAAAAGCTGAAATCTTTTACTCTCAGATCTGGCACAAGACAAGGATGTCCTCTATCACCTCTCCTATTCAATATAGTTCTGGAATCATTAGCTACAGCCACTAGACAAGAGAGAGAAATAAAAACAATAAGAATAGGTAAAGAAGAAGTTAAACTATCATTATCTTCAGATGACATGCTAGTCTACTTGGAAGACCCAAAAAACTCCAAGAAGCTACTAGAATTAATATGCAGATTCAGTAGCATAGCTGGATACAGAATTTTGAATTTATTTTTACAAAGGTTCACAGCTAATAGTTGGCCTTGAGTCCCAAAAGAGACTTGGACTTGGACTTGGACTTGGATTTTTGAAAAATACTCTAACTGCTGAGATTGGGGGAAGGGGTAATCCTGTTTTCAGTTGTCCGCAGGATAAATGCAACATGTTTTGTGAAACTGGTTATTCTGCTTATTTGAAGATGAAGTGTTGTTCAAGGAGGCATGCTTGGTTGTCAAGTGGAATGAGGGTGGTATGCTGTATAGAAGCTTAACCGTGTCAAGTGATTGGCTCGGGAGACATTGAAGACACTGGGGGAGCACGCTTCTGGGTGTATCTTCAAGGGTCACAGAAATGCAACCTCCAGTACCATAATGGGGCCAAGCCCTTCCTCTTTGGTGCTGTTGCCCTACTTCCATGGCCCAAGCAGCTTCACTCCCTCCTACCCTTCTTCCATGATGCCCTCGGTCTTGGTGCCAGCTATCTGTGAGCTGAATCCCTGGCGAAGTGGACCCCTCTCCTCTTTTTTAACTTGTGGGACTGAGTATCATGTCCAAGACACAGTAAGCTAGTGTGCTAGGTTTTTATCCTATGAGTATTACACCAGCTGTGGCTCTCCCTGGATCTCCTGCCCTTCTAAAAACTCTGCAGCTACCCAAGACCTGTTGATACAGTGTCTTGCCTTAAACTAATGAAGTATCATCATTTCTAATTACTTTTTGGGGGGAAAGCAATATAATAATAGTTATGAAAAATTAAAATATACATACCAACCTGGAATTAAAACCTATAAGATATCATTCAGCAGATTGGTAATACCATTCATTCAACAGATTGGTAAAAATTTCAGAGTTCTGCACCTCGAAGTCTCATTTCTAGGACTTTATCTGATAGTACATAGAACCTCTGTGCTAGCATGCACATTATTGCGTTTCTTTAATAACAAAAACTGGAGATGTCTTGAATGTGTATCTAGAAAGAACTCATGAATACATGATTGTATATTCATATTATGAAATTCTGTAAAGCTGCTAAAACAATTAAGATAGATTCCAATATGTTCACCGGAAAACCTGCCTAGAATACCTAGTTAAGTAAAGTGCACATTACAGAATAATGCACATAATTATGATCCTCTTTTGCAGAGAGTGAATGTGTGCATCAAGGCAAAGAAAAACACAGAAAGACAAATTATGGTAATTATAATAGTAGTCTAAAGAAGGGAAAGAAAAGAAAATAGTTCATTTGATTCTAAACACTTCCGCAGTTTTTAAAATGTTAAAGGTTCAGTTTGTAATTCAAGTGATTGAAAAATTGGTGTTAAAAAAGAAAATATGAGACTACTAGAATTTGGCCTGTACCATCAGCAGGACGTAAGATTTATAACTGTAATTACAGACCATGGAAATTTCACGGGAGTTGTTACCACCATGACAAGCCAAGCTTAGACAGCGAGGAAAGGATATTAATGCTGCTGTCAAAACGAGCTTATTCACAGGATTCCTGAAAGTTATTATTCCATATATTAAAGACAGCAGTTTTTTTTATTGAAGCCAAAATTGCTGAGTTTCAGTGGTTACAATCATTACACAGTGACTTCTGGGAATTCTACGGTAAAACAGACATTTTGAGAGCTTCTCTGAAACAAAAATCAGCGGTGATCCTGCTGAAGAAGTGAGGCCGAAGTGCCAGGAGCTGCAGGACCGTGTATTCCTCAAACTGAAATTCTGGCATTGAAAAGAGAGCTGTGGATTGGTCATCTTTGAACAAAGTTCGTTTCCATGTGATGTGAGGATGCTGGCATCCTAGGTATCCACTCACGAGACACGGAGACCCTGGTGTTACTATGATGCTGGGGAGACCCACAGCTCTTACTTAGGATTGTAGAGAAGAAAGGTCCTTGTGGCCCTGGAGCAGTGAAACTGGACTCATCAGATCTGTGTTCAACTCCTGGCCTACCACATTTGGTAGGACTGGGTATGACATCCTTCATGCCAGGTCTATGCTCTTATCTGTGCGGTAGCCACATATGTATTTCAGAGGACGATTAAGAGGATCAAATGAGATAATGGGGTTATCTCAATGTCTGGCACAGCATTTGGCATCTCTTTATGATCAGTGTAAGCTTCATGCCCACATGTCTCTGGAAATCTACATCTTAACCAGTCCCACTCTAAAACTGAAGCCTTTAGCCTAGAAAATGCTGGAACCAGATAGCTGTGGTTTGCAGTCCTGGACCTGAGATTTGTAGTGTGACTTCAGGTAAGTCACCTAACATCCCTGGGTTTCATCTGCAAAAGAAAACACAAATGCTCCTGTATCGTGGTGTAACATCACTTGTGGTGGGGGTGTGGTGGTGATGATGGTGGTGGGCGGGGCAATGCAGACCTTTGAAGGCTGCCATCAAGGGCAGGTCTGCACTGGTCATCCAGGAAGAGACAGGAGTGTGATGAGGCCAGCAAGCATGGTTGCTACCTCAGCTCAACTCTCCTCACTTCCTGCGCTGCCTTAACTGCTGTCCTCGTGTCTCTCTGTTCTTTATTTCAGTACACGAGGCCTTGATCCTGTGTGACATTGCAGTGTGAGTTGAGAGTCCTGGAGATCCGGGCTCCATTCCCCTCCCGCCATGTGCTGCAGCAGCACTGTCTCTATGTTGCACCCAGTCTCCTGGAGCTTAGAATTAAAGGCATGCTTGCAGGGTGGGGTGGGGAGAAACGAGAAAGGGAACGATCCATGGGCCGAAGCTTGTGGCCAAGACAGAGAGGACTTCAAGCCTGTAACACGCACAGTGAAGTGGCCACAGCCACCAAGGCCAGAGATCCAGCACTTCCCCTTCTAAGGTACACAGGGATGGAGGCGTCACAGTGATGCTGACACTGATCGTGTGGTGCCACCTGCCATGCTACCAAAGCACCCTGCATCCCAGTGGTAACCATGGGAGGGTAAAAGCTGGCTCCAAATCTCAGTGAGAGCTCTCACAGACGCTTTTGTTAAAGTATGCTGACTTCCGAGCCCAAACCATTGGATCCCAGTGCTAAACCTAAGAAGCAGCCAAGCGTGGCCTTGGGCAAATCAGTTACTCTTCCTAGAATCCAGACTGTTAGAGCAATATTTTAAATTCTTACCTTACCAGTGCATGTTTGCAGTGCATCATGAATACCTTCACGGTGAGTAGTTCATACATGTACATGACACATCTTAAGTTTTTTTTCTTTTATGCCCCCTTCTCCTCCCACATCCCTGTCTCCATCTCTTAGTCCCTTTCTCATTGTCCAAAAATATATCTCACTGCTTCCTGCTATCTCTCTTTTATTTTACTCTCTGATTTATTTGTATTTGAGGTCTCTTACATAGGAGAAACCAGGTTATTTTTTTGTTGTTGTTGTTCTTTTTTTAAAAAAAATATTTATTTATTTATTTATTTTCTTGTTTCAGAACCTTTGTTTGTTTATTCACTCATTTTTATGGCTGGCTCAGCCCGCCCCGAGGGCAGGGCTGGCACAGCATGTGGTGCTGGGAATCGAACCACGGTCCCTGAAGCAGCCCAAGCTTTCCCAAGCAGGCGCTTTAGACCACTGAGCCATCCCGCTGGGCCCGAAACAAGGTTATTAAGCTTATATGTCTGATGTATTTGATTTAGCATCCTGAATTCAAGGTGTATCCACTTTATTTATTTAAAAATATTACTGTTGTGGTCTTCACATACAACCACAAATTCTTCAATATTCCCTCATCTAAAAGGGGAGAGCTTGGCCTGCGCACCCGCCACGGGTAAGCTCCCTGCGCCCCTCTGCCCCGCCTCTGCGTTCCCGCGACTAACTTCCTGCTCCAGCCCAGACCCAAACCGCACCGCTGGGAGCTGAGCCTGCACACCGTCTGGGTCAGGATCCTTTGCGTGCCTTCCCTTTCCCCGA
>PVJA010025254.1:0-30976 GCA_004027025.1 Myocastor coypus
TTTTTGAGACAGGGTCTCTCTGTGCAGTTCAGGCTGGCCTTGAGCTCACTTTTGTAGCCCAGGCTGGTCTTGAACTCGCACTGATCCTCCTGTCTTAGCCTCCCGAGTGCTGGGATTACAGGTGTGCGCCACCATGCCTGGCTTGTTACTGGTTGATTTCTTTTCTTTCTTTCTTTCTTTTTTTAAAGAATTTTTAATTTTATTTATTTCTTTTTTTCTTGTTTCAGAACCTTTGTTTGTTTATTCACTCATTTTTATGGACGACTCAGCCGGCCCTGAGGGCAGGGCTGGCGCAGCACGTGGTGCCGGGGATCGAACTGCGGTCCCCTGAAGCCACCCAAGCTTTCCCAAGCAGGCGCTTTAGACCACCGAGCCATCCCAGTGGGCCAGATTTCTTTTCTTTCTTTTTTTCTAAGTCAGAATAACTTTATTCCCTTTGGAGGGTGGCCAGATGAAGACAGAACTTCTGGAACTGCTTCTTGGTGCTTGCAGCCTTGGTGACCTTAAGCCCATTGAAGAGCACTGTCTTGCTCAAGGGCCTGCACTCGTCCACTGTGATGATGTCATCCATCTGGACATCCCTGAAGCAGGGGGACAGGTGCACTGACATGTTCCTGTAGTACTGAGGGAGCTTCTTAAAGTGATTATATTTGTGGATGTAGTGGAGATAGTTTCAGTAGATGACAATGGTCCTCTGCCTCTTCATCTTGGTCACCACGCCAGACAGGATCTTCCTTTGGATGGAGATGTCACCAGTAAAGGGGCATTTCTTATCAATATAGGTGCCCTCAATGGCCTCTCTGGGGGTTCTGAAGCTCACACCAATGATCTTGTAGTATGGAGAGAGCTTCTCTTTGCCAGTTTCTCCCAGAAGGACCCTCTTCTTGTTTTGGAAGATAATTGGCTGCTTCTGGTAGGCGTGCTCTGTCTGAATATCTGGCATCTTCCTAGCTAGAGAAAAACCTGAGACACAGCAGCATGCAGGTTTCTTCATTGACTGTCCAGGGGCTAGACAGTTTTTGATTTCTTAATGAAAACTATTTTTCTGGAGTGGGATGGAATCTTAAGTGTTAATTTTCAATTCTTGAATGACAAATGATGTTGAACAGTTTTTTATACATTTATTTGCCACTTGTATTTCTTCATCTGAGAAGGGTATATTCATCTCAGATGCCCACTTCTGGATTGGGTTTTTGAAATTCAGGGGCCTGATTTTTAAAAAAATTCTCTATATGTTCTAGATTGAAGGCCTTTTTCAGAAGGAGAGTTGGATGTAAGTTTCCCAATTTGTGGGTTTTTTACTCTGTTGGTGACTTCTAGAGCAGAAACTTTTCAATAAGATTAGTTTCCAGCTGTTGGTTCTTTGAAGTATTTCCCGTGCAGTTTTTGTTAATGAATTCTCTATCTACCCCTATGTCTTCAAGATTTCTACTTATATTTTCCTCCAGAAGATTTAGTGTTTCTGTTTTAAAGTTTAAATCTTTGATCCATTTTGACTGTAGTTTAGTGTATGTGTCTACTTTTAGCCTTTTTTTTAGTCTTTTTGAGACAGGGTCTCACTATGCAGTTCAGGCTGGCTTTGAGCTCACTTTTGTAGCCCAGGCTGGTCTCGAACTCGCACCGATCCTCCTGCCTCAGCCTCCCGAGTGCTGGGATTACAGGTGTGCGCCACCACGCCCGGCTTGATTTTAGCCTTTGGCATATGGAGAGGCAGTTTTTCCAGCACCATTTATTAAAGAGGCTGTTTCTCCCAGTGAACATTTTCCCCCTTTGTCAAAGATAAGATGGCTGAGTGTTTGCAGTTGTGTCTTCATCTTCTAATCTGACCCACTGAGCCTCAGGTCTGTCTTTATGTCTTTACCTTACTGATTTTATCACAGTAGCTTTGTAGTATAATTTCAGGTCAGGGATTGTAATGCCTCCTGTCCTTCTCCTTTGTTGTCCAGTATTATTTTTGCTACTCTAGGTCTCTTCTGGTTCCAGGTGAATTTTAGGAATGCTTTCTCTAGATATGTGAAATATATTAGTGGGGTTTTAATCAGACTTGCCTTTAATCTGAATAAAACTTTTGGGAGTTTGGCCATTTTCACAATGCTGGCTTCTTCCAATCCAGGATCAAGGAATCTTTCCATTTTCTGAAATCTTCTTTGATCTTTTTTCTCAAAGTACTGTAATTTTCACTGTATCAATTTTTACTTCCTTTGCATGCTGGATGCTTTGGGAAGTCAACAACATGGCATTTTCCCTCACTCGAGCCCTGTTAGCTGGGTTCTATGTTTAGAACCTCAGAGAAAAAATGACAGTACTATACAGAGCAAACTAAGGAGGCAATTTTGGGAAGTTAGCCATACCCATGGCTGGTTGGCTTCTTGGCCAGAGTTGTTTTTCTTCTACCTGTAACTCATAACAAAAATGTCTTCCTCACCCTCAGACTAGGAAAGTGTCCCCTTGTTGAGAAAATGGCACAGACTAAAGTGAAGGAGAAAATGTCTATCTAGGCATCTGTTCCTGCATGAGGTTCTGTGGCTTTTCCTTCTCCTGGGAGATAGGGAACAACTGGAAACCTTGAGGCATAGGGCCGTGCTGGACTCTGAATGGGTCTGTGTTCTCACAGTAGGAGGAAGTCCTGCAGCTAACCTAGAATTCTCAGCTACACTGACATGTGCATTAGAGCCAAAGGTAGAAAAGGGTTTTTCTGTAGGCCAGAATAGAAGCCTGCTCTTCAGATTCTCTGTGAGCTCCCCCTTCTCCAACAGGAAGAATACTTAAGTTTCTGGGTGTCTAAAAACAAAACAATGCAGCAAAAGGTTGCTAGTTCTAATGGGCTTCGAGGAAAAAGGAGAGGGGACAACAATGAGAATTGTGTACACAGGTCACCAGAGATCAGAGGGTCCAACAGGCTTCCCCCCGGCATGCTGGGTGTGTGTGTGGGGGGGCGAGCTGTTCTGGGCGGAGGCCCTGCCTCATCCACCACACCTGGCATAACAGAGCTGCTGGGCTTATCTGCCTACCTGCTTCTGAGGTAACCAAGGGCAAGTACTAAGTTTCTGCTGCACAGCCAAGCAGTGACTGAAAACAGAAACTGAGAATAATAGGAGGTGTTTACATCTGAGTTGCTGGTTTAGGAACCATAATATCTGATGCTTGGGTAGACACCAGTTTGCTGTCATGCCTCCTGTTGAAGAAAGAAGACAAGAAAGACAGGAATAAGAGCAACTGGGAGAGAAAAGCTATTGACACTGAGTTTCCAGTTCTCAGGAGGTTGAGATTCCCTCTGCCCTCCTCCAAATCTGAATTCATGTTTGGTGGTCCTGTGGCCAATTGTAAAGTTTAGGAACCTGAAGCAACAGCAAGGTGGCTTAGGTCTGCAGAGAGAAAGGCCATGGCTGTGCCTATCCTGGATGAGCTCAGGCCCCCTGCTCTTCGGGCAGCACCAGCAGGAAAGCAGAAGAGGGCAGAGCTGTGCGAAAGTGCTGCACAGGCTGCTCTGCAGCATGCATGGTCAGCCAGGGCGTGTGCTGGGGGGGCGTATGGAGGTGAGGGCGCTGCCTCTGCATGGGGAGGGGCATGAGGAGAAGTGTGGGCAGGATGCCAGTTTGTATTATAACACAGACATTTTTTTCCATGTAACTAAATTAGTTCCAAAGCCTATTTTTAGAAGTTTAGTATTTTATCATGTGAGTTGCAGGCAGAACTGCTCTGCGCCTGTCCAGCCCATCAATGATGCACTTGGCGAACACACCTTTGCAGCCAATCTAGTGCCTTATTTCTGAAAGGCATCAATCAGAGGTGGGCTTACATCCAGCGGCCCCAAGGGCCAGCCCACCAGGCTCAGGTTCCCTGGGCCACTTCTGTGTCACCCCTAAAGCTAGCCCAAGACAGGCATCCTGATTTGCTCAGAGACTGTGCCTGCCACAGAAAGCAACAATTCAGCCTTCTCTTTTTTTTTTTTTTTATCTGAGGAAGAACACTATCCTATGGCTCATCAAAGCATTGCTCTATTGCTGGATACTTAAGATCCTTCCAGTACCTTACATTCCAAACAACACTACGGCATCTGTGTGCCTAAGTATTACACCACTGCACTGACCACACACTTAGGATAAATTCCAAGATGTGGAATCACTAGGCTAATACGTGGAAACTTTTCAAGGCTCTGTATTGACAGTGCTTTCCAGGAAATGTATATGAATTCGCACTCAGCACATAAGTGTCTGAGGTGCCCATTAGAGCTTATAATTTTAATTTTCACTCAGTTCTTACCAATCTAACAAGGATAATTTGTCATTCGAGTTTGCACATGTTTTGTGAGAATGAATGTACTAGTTATTTTCATAATATCTATTTTTCCTTTCTTCCACAGGAATGACATTGTTAGTTTGGCACCTGCTGTCCAAAGTACAGCTGGATGCAGCTATGTGACCTGAAAGCAAGTGAAAGTCCCCCATGGTGGCTTCTGGAAAGTTCCTTCTAGGGCAGCACTTGTCTGATACTTGACTCTTCGTCCAATTCCCATTCCCCTTCTATGCCAAGTTCCCTGATGCCTTACGTTGGACCTCAAAGACGGGACCCAAGCCACAGAGATCAGTCAGAAGCAAAGCAGACCATGGCCTGAGCATCCCAGGTGATATCTTATAGTACCACAGACCAACACCTTACACATGGGAGAGAAATAAACCACCTTGTTTATGTCACTAGCATTTAGGAGTTTCTGTTCCTCATTGGTGATTCTAGTCCCAACAAATTCTTCTCTTTTGATTTGGCATACTTCCTCATTTTAGTTTTGATTCTTTTAACTCTTAGCCACTTTGAACTAGCCTTTTTTGTTTTTTTTCTGGAAGATGATCCAAATATTTTGGCAAATGCTCAGATAGTAAATGACTTAAAAAGTCTGAGTGATACTGTGGCTATGGCACGCTGCTTACAGTGGAGCCATCCCTGTTTCTCTCACAGCCTCAAAACCATGACTTTACTTTACTGACCCATAGCACCTGCACCACTCCATCCATGTCCATCCCCTCTTAATCTCACCTCTACGAGAGTCACCTGACCAGTCTCCTTGCCTCCATGCCTGGCCAACCTCTAAGCTACTCTGGATCACTGTGATAATTCTTCTTAAAGAGTCCCTTTTCTGCTTCAGTACTCCTAAATGCTATTATTTTCCTACTAGGATATCAATTCCCAAAAGACAGTAATCTGTTCTCTTTACTGATTCATCCCAGAACCAACACAGAACACAACAGTGGTTGAATGAACAAATATTTCCTACTGTGGATTAATGGAGGTTTCCAGACCACCTTCTTGCAGGGTCTGCCTGACAGGCTTTTATCTAATCCCACCAATATACCAACACCAGTTTGAATGCTACTATAGTTTTCTCTGCACTCATCTAATATAAGTGATTTGTATTTTTGGTTTTTAGTATTTGGAATCTGGCAATACGTATAGCTGTTCTTAGTCTTTTTTTTTTTTTATGGTTGGCTCAGCCTGCCCTGGGGGTGGGGCTGGTGCAGCATGGGGTGGCAGGGATGGAACTGTGGTCCCTGTGGTGGCCTAAGCTTTCCAAAGCAGGCACTTTGGACTGCTGAGCGATCTCACCAGCCCAGTCTTTTGAAAATGTATTTTATCTTTTCTAACAGGTTCAGAATACAGCTTGTAGTTTTGACACTGCCTTTAGTAGTTGCTTGGAGAATATTGTTTAATAAATTAATGAAAAAATATGCCCAAACTAAATGAGTAAGACATTTCTATAGCTTTTGGAGGATAATTCTTTCTTCATCTCTACTTAGCATATTTAAGGTACGAGAGGGAGGCAGAAGTGCAAAGATTTATGGGCACTTATAAAATATGATTTACCATGCTTGACTATTCTCTTCTAAAAGCAGACGAAAGATAATTTGGAGTTAAATAGAAATTGGGCATAAATGTTTGAGAGGGCAACCACACTATTTTTTTTATCGTGGAAAATATAATTTGTTTTATATGCGATAAATATTTTAAGACATTGTAAGATAATCCAAATATCTAAATAAAGCTGATTACAAACCTTTAAAATATGATATACACAGAGATATTAATAAAAAAAATCAAACAGGAGAAAATATTTCCAACACTGCACTTCTAGTGACTTTTCTCAATCACTATGCTTAACAAATTAACTAATTTAGTAAAAAAAAAATTAGAAATTACATAACGGAATGATGCAATTCTTGATTAATGATTTTATATATGCATGCTTTTAAACATGGAGACTAAATTACAGCTTGTGAGTTTCTATGCTTGCTCAAACAGAATATATATATGCTTAAAGAACTACCTTTACTTTCACTTCCATTTCCTTTCAGAATGAATTAAAAGTTAATAAAATGAAGCTTACATTTGTATTTAATGAAATATTCACAGTGCCTTGTATTCATCAGACACCAACTGCTTACTGGAATGCTGAGGAAATGTTTGATCTTGATCATGGTAAGTTGTTTATGACATTCTCTGAGATTAATTAATTAATTGAGGATTAACAGGAGATCGCCACTTACAAGGCTTCTGATTATCACTTCTCTAATGTCAAGAGCCCCTTCTTGAGATAATTGGATGAGACTGTGGTAGAAACTGAACAAACGGTTGTGCAATACCTACTGTGGGGCAGGTAAGGATACAGATAAAGGTAAGATAATGCTCTTGATCATGAATCCTGAGACTTTGACCTTCAAATCAAAGGCAAACTATCAGGTTTATACAAACATTATGAGAAATGATACTTTAATGAAATATCTGTTTTTGCTTTTCTATCCTTGCTTATCAATTCCTTTTTTTTTTTTTGTCTTTTTGAGACAGGGTCTCGCTATGCAGTTGAGGCTGGCCTTGAGCTCAATTTTGTAGCTCAGGCTGGTCTCGAACTCGCACCAATCCTCCTGCCTCAGCCTCCCGAGTGCTGGGATTACAGGCGTGCGCCACCACGCCCGGCTAACTTGCTTATCAATTCCAACTGGATAAAATGGCAGACTGATCTAAATGGTAAAACACTGGCAAATGTCACTTCTTCATATTTAATGACATCTCAGTTTCGATTTGTTTCTAGAAAATTATCTTAGATAACTGCATTGCCCAGAGTCAGAAGCTCCAAACAGTGCTTTGCTCAGGATTAGAAACCAAGAATATTTTGGTTTTTTGTTACTGTTCACTCATCTTGTAAGAATTCCAAGGAAAAGTTGTATCCTTTATTAGCGGGAAGAAGTTAGACAGTTTTTTTTAAATTATTGCTTTTAATAAGAAATAATATGATAGTTTCAAAACACATTAGTAGTACATTCCCAATAATTGACACATTGCATACTGTTTTACTCATAATAGTTATACAGAGCACAGGGTGTGCACGTGATAAATTTTCTGATCGATATTGGTAAGGAAAGAAAAAATTTCTTCTCTTTGAACTGAGAGGAAGTAGTTGTATACATAGTCCAATGTTCCTTATTTGCATTGGGTTACCAGTGAAACTGGCAATGTTGGAGGCTGTTGATTTAAGTCTCTTACAGGTCATTGTACTAATCTAGCTCTGCGTTTTATGCCTCATAATTAAGCTTTTCTGTTGGGTGATCAAGGGCAAGTTAAAACATGACCTGTCTAACAAACATTCATTTTTTGCATCTTCCAAGGTCAAATCCCCTCAGGATTAACTTTGGAACCATGTACAGTGCTTTGTAGAACTGTTGTCAGTGTCAGCCATCGGGATGAGTCACAGCCACTGCTTGACCAGTTTGCTTCCTGTGTAAACCTGAGAGGATATTTTTTCTCTAGGTGACTCTCCTTAGACACACTATACTTCATTTATCCCTTTCCTCTGAGGGCTCATAATCTCCTTAACCAGAAAATTTGGGACACCACTGAGTTATGGCATGTTACAGCACAGGTTCTCTTTTGTCCTGAGTCCTCACTGACCTTGGAAGGCTATCTTTGTAGCCCTTCTTTTTCTACAATTTTTCATCTTTTCACTTACATTCTCAACCCTCCAGCAGAGAAGCTTCGTGATACTATTACTCTGTAACATAGGTAATTGATCTTAACATCACTGTCTTTCTGAATATAAAACGTCTTAAGACTTAGCTTGAAATTGGTATTTTCCATCAATCATTGATATTCTAATAAATCTCTATCGAATGTGATAAAAGCAGTTACACATTTTTATGCAGACATTTAGAAATCCAAGGATGTACAAAATTATAGTAGACAGGTTTTTAAAAGGATTATGGTATCATCAATATCAACTTTACCTAGTGTTTACTCAATAAATATTAATAGATCAATCCTAAGAAGTGTTCACATTTTCCTAAATTTAACCCTTTCTTCTTTTTGCTTCCCTCTTCTCTCCTCCCTGCCTCCCTTGCCTCCTTCCTTATGCATGCTAAGCAGGTCTTCTGCTGAGCTACATCTCTGCCCCTGGTCTTATTTCTGAATGCACTAGTTAGTATCAGATGTATTCTTTGTCCAGCAGAGTAACTGGCTGATAATGGAGACTAAAATAATGTGTATTTAATGGCAGATAACCCCAAACTCAACATGGTCTAGCTGAGCTTTTCCCTTTGCTATAATCCAGGAGGACTAACTTAGCACTGCAGCACATACCTGTGTGCTGAGGCTCATACCTGAGGACACAGATTTGCATGTGTTTCTCCACCCCATTCAATGAACAAGAAAGCAAACCATGAGACAAGCTTTATGGAAATAGTTAAAGAATTAAGATCTAATCGTATTTCAAAGCTTCCCCTCAGAGAAGCTCTCTGAAGCAAAGGCCACAGAAACTGAAACTTGGGCAGAAACACAAACTTTAAGAATGAGGCAGGAGAAAAACTTTTGCTTGCCTTAGGGAAGAAGCAGCTATTCTCTGATGTGCAAAAAAGAATTTATCATCAAAGACCAAATGTAAATGGGACCAATTAATTTTAAGAATCTTTACCTTCTGTAATATTTTTTATAAATCTTTGACACTGTTACAACTTCATAGCAAAGTCTAATGTTGAATGATTTGTCAAATGTCAAAGGAAAATGATTATCACATTTAACAAATTTTAAATGCACTTAATATAACTTAGGTATGCGTGACATTCTAAGCAATATTACTTTTCAGAAGATTTCTCTTAAAATTTGACTTCACAATTTAAAAAGTGACATTGTTCTATGTTCAAATAATAATTGAATCACTGGTCAAGTAATACATTTTAAAAAATAAACTGAGTCTAACTGTTGGATGTCCCAACCTGGCCTGCTTACCATACTTTAGAAAATGTATACTTTTTGGCTCATTGGTATTAAAAAAAAGAACTCAGTGAATATGAACTGGAAAGTTTATGAAGTAATACATGTATAAGAAGTTGCAGTGTTTAATTTGTAGGTAGTTTCAATATATAACAGTGATCTTAACACTGAACAAAATATGCCCTACTTTCTATTATTTGGAATTGAGAATAGGTGCTCAGAGAGGTCACCCTTGACATCCAGCCATGACCTGTTCCTAATTTGAGATGACCTAAAACTCCTAGTTTTCCAAGATCATCTACATTGAAATAGAATTACCATGTCAGAATTGCTTTATAAATTAGTATTCAAAACATTTGACAGAGGTGAGTATGACACTCACACAAATCACACCCTCTCCCAGGTTCAGTCTGCAGAGTCCCTCTGACCCGTTGCTGTGAGGTGGCAGCACCTATCGTCCACACGCATTACCCACACCCTCACAGCCACTGTGGCTATCCTCCTTCTTCTCAACCCAAGGCGCTCTGAGGGGTCTGCCAACAACTGCTGCTGGGTGGTAGGCAGCAGAGCACGGTGGCTGAGAGTGCCGTCTTTGAAGTTTAACCGATGTGGGTGGTGTGACCACAGGCAAATGCTTTAATGTTCCTGTTATTTTATAATGTTCAGATAAAGTGGACAATAATGATTAAATAGGACTGAGGTTCAGCAATATAGGATTGGGAGAAGCTTGAGATGGCAAAGGATCAGAAACCAGTGAGTCACCACTGGAAAGGGGATGGAAACAGGTTATGTGTGGAGAAATGTGAAAAATGAAAGGCAAAGCAAGAATGATCAGGAGGAGGACTGGCTGGACCACAATCGCAAAGGTGAGCCAGCGAAGGAGTGGTGCGAAGGCCTGGCTGCGTGTTCTTGCGGATGAAGCTGACTTGGGATAGAGATTACCTTACCATAGCATCCCACAGAACCCCAATCTCAGGCTGCTGGAGAAGTCAGCCAGCAAAATTGGGCTCACAGCCAGCCCCAGCTATCCTGTTATTCATCCTTCCAATTTGGGCCCACGAAAAGAATGGTTTGCTTCAGTCTTTTACTGAGGAAGCAATTTTCCTCCTGACAAGTTCTCAAAGCTACAGTGTTATACTGCTTTTGACAATTTTTTCTTGTAAATGTTTAAATTATATAGTAACACAAAGGCCTGCCCTATAAATTTATCAACATAATAAAGACTCCTAAAACAATGGGAAAACTTAGTATCTAGCACTTAAAAATATCTTTCCTCCATTTTCTGACCCTTGAAGTTTATTACTATACTGAATTTTATTTGTCTTGCTCAATAAATTGACATATAGGTATTTCTAACATATTATTTTTATTATTTTCATTATTTTTCAACTTTATTCAAGTATAATCATACTGGAATAGTTTCCTACAAATTGTAATTTTAACCTAACATTGTTTTGAAATTTTATTCATGTTTTATTTTATTTATTATTATTTTTTAAGTCTTACATGTTTTGTACAGAGTCTTGCTACACAGCTCAGACTGGTAGTGATCCTCCTATTTCAGCCTCCCCAGAGCTTGGAGCACAAGCATGCACCACCAAGCCTGGTTTCAGTTGCCAGCTTGGTGCACCTGGAGCAGGGCCAGCAACTGAATCTGGGTCTTAGGCTTGCCAGGCAGGTGCTTAGACCACTGAGCTATCTCTCCAGCCTTTTTGCCTTTCTGAAACAGGGTCTGATATGCAGCTTAGGCTGGCCTTGAGTTCACTTTGTGGCCCAGGCTGGTCTTGAACTTGCAACAATCTCCTATCTCAGCCTTCTGAGTACAGGGCTTACAGGTATGCGCTACCATACCCAATCATTCTCCCTCCCTCCCTCTCTCTCTCTCAGCAACATTTTAGTACAGAGTCTACAGGGCCTCACTGCACAGATTGGACTCATAGTGATCCTCCTGTTTTCAGCCTCCCAAGCATTGGGATTACAGGTACATGCTACCATGCCTAGTCTCAGTGGCTGCCTCAGCACACCCGGGTGGGAGGGCGCGTGGCAGCATGACCCAGGAATTGAACCTCAGTTCCTGCACCTGCCCAAACAGGTGTTTTAGTCCACTGAGCTATCTGGCCAGCCCTATTCATATTTTAAAGAAACCTATGCTTTTTTCCTTTTTATTGTTTCTAATATTCAGTTGTGTGAACCAACCAAAAAGAATTTATTCTGTATGTCCACATTGGGACTCTTCAGGTTTTTCCTTCATGAGCTAAGTGGTTGCAGATATTACTGTGTATGTTCTCTAGTGTATATTTGTGAGTATCCGGTGCATGTGTTAAGGAGTTGAACTGATGGTTCACAAATTAAATGGCCTAGTACATGGGATATGTCCATGTACTTTCAAAGTGACATTTCATGATCCCATTGTGATATGAGTCCTTTTTTCTCCTACTCCTTCAACCATATTTGGCACTATCAGGTATTTATTTGTTTGTTTATTTATTTACTTATTGCAGAACCGGGGCTTGAACTCAGGCCCTACTGAGCTATTTCCCCAGCCCAGGTCTATTTTTAATAACAGCTTAATAAGTCATAATCACTTGTCATAAAGTTCATTCTTTTAAACTATATAATTCAGTAGTTTCAGTAGTTCATACAGCTGTGTATCTGTCATCACTATCAATTCTAGAACATTTTGTCAAAAGGAAACTCTAAATCCAGGTTGAGACAGGAAAATAAAAGCATGTTTTCCAGGTCACTATGTTTATATGGAGGTGTAGCAAGTTGACCCAGAACACTGAATTAGATTCTGGTCAGTCTGTGTTTCCTTTTCCTCCTCCCTTCCTTGTCATCAGCCCCCTCCTTTCCCTCTTCTTCCCTTTCTTGGAAAGGCAGTTAACTCATCCCAGGAAAGACTGGGGGACCTTCCATCTATATCAAATTTTTGTTTTATGAAACGTCATGGTTCCACCAATATTTTTGTCTTGTTCTTCCAATTGGGATATATAATGTTCAGAGCTCCTGTATTTGGAACCCAGAAGGGCTCAGACTTTGAAACAGCATCTTGGTTTCACTGTTTTGTTTGTTAAACTAAAGCTATATGGAACATGTGGATTAAACAATAAATTTCTAAGTAAACAAAGAAACAAGAAATCCCATAACCAGAGGTAGTCACTTCCACATTCCCTCTTCCCTCAAGTCAGAGCAGTGTAAAAAATTTCCAAAATATGAGAATAGATTAAGACATTTAGGAGCTGGGGAGATAGTTTGGTGGTCAAAATGCCTGCCTAGCAAGCACAAGGTCCTGAGTTCAAACCCTGGTACTGAACATCATCCTGGTCCTGAAAATAGATTTTTTTTTTTTTTTTTTTTTTGTGGGACAGGGGTTCAAACTCACAACCTTGCAATCGTCAGGCAGGAATTTCTGCCACAGAGCTATCTCCCCGGCCCCAGTCCTGAAAATAGTAAGTGGTGGCTCACACCTGTAATTTCAGTGGTGGAGTGGCTGAGACAGGAGAATCACTATGGGTCAGAGCTGTACAGTACAGCAAGATCCTCTACCAAATAAATGAATAAATAAATAAATTTTTTTTTTAAAAAAAGACATTTAGTTAAGTGAGGCTTAAAGAACTTCAATTAGCTGTGATGAAAATAAATCTACCACCAGATATATAATAATCAAGATCCCAAATTTGACACAGCAATAACGCCTAAAGAGTTCGTGAGACTGTCCTGGGCATGGTGGGAACTCACTGGACCCAGCAACCAGGCCCGGTGTGTGAGGCAGACTGCCCTAAGCCTGCTGGAAACTCATTCGACCCACCAACCAGGTCTGACATGTGAGTGGGACTGCCTGGGGCCCACTTGAAACTCACTGGACCCAGCAACAAAGCCTGGCATGGCAGAGGAACTACATCAATTGCATAGGTCCAGTGTGGAAAATGGCCAGAGAACTCCCTGCAGAGAGACTACAGAACAAGACTCACCCTCTGATCCAGGAGCAGAACATCTTGCCAAAGTGGTACAGCAGGTTCACCTCCAAGGGCTGCAGCAGCAAGAATGGGATTATAGACATGCAGCACCATGCCCACTCTCAATCACCATCTCAGTGTGCCTCAGGGGTGGGGCTGACATAGCAATGGGTGTCAGATATTTTGTACCAACAATGAGAGAAAATTAACTGAGACAAAAACTTAGCAGAATCTGTAGCACACAATGAAAGCAGTACTCGGAAGGAATTTATACTTTTGAATTCTCACCTCAGGAAAGCAGACTAAGAACAAATGAACAACTTAATGCTACACCTCACACTTAAAAAAAAGAAGAGCAAGTCAAGCTCAAAATATATAGAAGGAAGGAAATTATAAAGATCAGAGCAGAAATTAACACAACTGAGCCTAAGAAAATACAAAGAATTAATAAATCAAAGAGTTGGTTCTTTCAAAGAATATATAAAATTGATGAACCATTGCCCAGCTTTGTCAAAAAAGGAAAGACAAACCCAAATTAATACAATGAGATATGAAAAGGGTAAAATAACTCCAAATTCTGTAGAAATTCAACATTAATACTTGAAAAAACTTACTCTCATAGGATGGAGAACACAGAAGAAATGGACAGATTGCTGGAAAAGTAGAAATCACCAAAGCTGAATCAAGAATTGTGAATGACCCAGCATCAGTTAATGAAACTGCAAATATAACTGCAAACTTATCAACAAGGAAAAGCACAGATCCTGATGGATTCATGGGTGAATTCCACAAGAAATTTAGAAAATATTTAAGCCCAATACTACTCAAACTCTTTAATGAAATTAAATTGAAATTCTATCTCATTCCATACATAAACATGACCCTGATACCAAAACCATAGAACAACCCAAACAAAAGAACTACAGGCCAATATTACTAATGAATATAGATACAAAATTCCTAAACAAAATTCTACCAAAGTGTGACATATCATCAAGAGAATTATATGCTATGACCAAGTGGGATTCATCCCAGAAAGTTAGAAATGGTTCAACATATTGTAAATCAGTGAACATAATTAACTATATCAACAGAGCCAAAGACAAAAATCACATGATAATCTCAGTAGAGCAAGTAAAAGATTATGATAAAGCCCAACATTTATTCATGATAAAATATCCTACAGAAAATCATAGTAGGTGATCTTCACCTCAATGTGATAAAAAGCTATCTATGACAAACCAACAAAAAAACCATCATATAAAATGGGCAGTAACTGAAAGCCTTTACTCTAAAACCCAAAATAATACCAGTGTGTCCGTGGTAACCACAACTATTGGATATAATTCTGGAAACATTAGCCAAAGCAATTAGATAAGAGAGAAATACAGGGAAATCATTCTTCATGAGTGAAATGATAGGTATTCCAAAATCACACAAAGACTTCTATAATTAATAAGCAAATTCAGTAGCATAGCCTGATCAGAGTCAACACTGAAAAATCAATAGTATTCCTATACACAAAGAACAAACTCACTGAGGGAGAAATTAGGGAAACAACACTTTTCATAATAGTATCTAAAAACAACAAAAAAGAAACACCTAGGGATAAATCTAAGGAAGGATGTAAAAGATGTTCTACATTCAAAAGAATAATAATCATCTGAAAAAGGTGATTTATGAAGATATCAAAAAATTGAAAGATATCCCTTGCTCATGGATACAACAAATTAACATTATGAAAATGGTCAGACTTCTAAAGCTGCTATACAGATTTAATGCAATCCCTATCAAAATACCATTAACATACCTCTAAAATCTAGAGAAAGCATTCCTAAAATTAATCGGGAATTTGAAGAGACCTAGAATAGCAAAAATAACCCTAGGCAACACAGGCAAGGCAGGAGGCATTATGATCCTTGATTTGAAATTATACTACAAAGGTACTGTGATAAAATCAGCAAGGCATTGGCAAAATAAAAAAAGACTTGAGAATCAGTGGAACAGATTAGATGATGTGTATATAACTACTAACACACTCAGCCACCTTATCTTTGACAAAGTGGCCAAACATATTCAATGGAAGAAAGATAGCCTCTTTAATAAATGGTATAGGAATAACTGGCTTTCTGCATGCCAAGGACTAAAACTAGATCCAGGTACATCACCATACACTAAAGTAAAAATGAATCAAAGGTAAAAATGTTAAAATGGAAACACTAAGTCTACTTTAAGAGAAAGTAGGTAGAAATCTTGAAGATATAGCAGTAGACAGAGTGTTTATGAACAATGACCAAAATGTGTGGAAAACACTTCAAAGAATCTACAACTAGGAACTCATCTTACTAAAAAGTTTTTGTGCTGGGCATGGTGGTGCACGCCTGTAATCCCAGCACTCGGGAGGCTGAGGCAGGAGGATCGGTGTGAGTTTGAGACCAGCCTGGGCTACAAAAGTGAGCTCAAAGCCAGCCTGAACTGCATAGTGAGACCCTGTCTCAAAAAGACAAAAAAAAAAAAAAAAAAGGTTTTGCACAACTAAAGAAATACCAACAGATTTTTTAAAAAAGCCTCATATAGTGTGGAAAAATTTCAGCCAATTATCCCTCAGAGAAAGTAGGTCTATCTAGAAAACATAAAGAATTGAATTGAAAAGAATCATATCCCTCAAATTCAAAGACTCAGTCTCAACATGGGTATCTGAGATGAATGCACATTT
The DNA here is from genome assembly GCA_004027025.1 of Myocastor coypus. Lineage (NCBI taxonomy): Eukaryota > Metazoa > Chordata > Mammalia > Rodentia > Myocastoridae > Myocastor > Myocastor coypus. The sequence continues at coordinate 15,922 of PVJA010025254.1, forward strand.
CTTAGATGAAGAAATATGGATGGTAAATAGATGAAAAACATGTTCAGCATCACTGGTCATTTAAAAAATGCAAAGTAGAACACCACTGAGATCTGATCTCACAAGAATGGCTATCATCATGAAGTCAGTCAATAACGAGTACTGTGGGGCTATGGGAAAAAAAGGAGCCCTTCTCCACTACTGGAAAGAGTGCAGACTGCTACAACCACTATGGAAATCAGTGTGGAGATTGTTCAAAAAGCTAGATTGGAATTCTAGCTTTTCCCATTCAATCCAGCCATTATACTCCTAAATATTTTTCCATATTTAGGAAAAAGTTTTGTCTCCTGAACTTTTACGATAGCCTTTTAATTAAAGTAGATGCTGCATTTGCTCCAGCTGGTTTACTTTTGCTGATATAGACCCCTTGTGATATAGACCCCTTGACCACATTTTACCTGGAGTCAAAAGTGTAAACACATACCACAGCAATATATATGCACTGAGGTTTATAGCAGCATGATTTTTCATAGCTAAATCTTGGAAACAACTAAAATGCCCATCAACTGAGGAATGGATAAAAAATTGTGACATTTTCATATAATGGCAAACTACTCAGCTATAAAGGACAAATATGAGGCTTTCATAGGTAAATGGATGCAACTGGAGACTATGTTGATAAGTAAAATAAACCAGACACACATGTGTAAACATTATATTGTCTCTCTAGTGTTAGAAACTCAAAGAATAAAAAGATCCAAAATGTACAGCAGATATTGTGAAAGAGAAAGAAACTGCTTCAAAGGAAAGAACTGGGATAACGGAAAGGAGAAAAGAAAGAAGGGAAAAGAAAAGATACATATTACTAACTTCTATTAGATCATTGAAAAGAACAGTTTGTCCTTATACTGTTTGATCAATTCTGCATACCTAATCTTATAATCTGAACAGCTACTTTGAAGATAGCAATATGCAATGCATTAACCACTGTTAATTTCCCACTAAATTGTTTTAAATTTCCCACTAAAATATTTTAAAATTCCCACTAATTATTTCTCTCCCATTACAGTGCTTATTTTTGTTCTACTTTTCTGAGAACTCTGTTAAAAAGTTTACATGTTACTGTTTTTTTTTTTTTTTTTTTTCCAAAGGATGAGACTCTTGCTAACTTACATTTAAAAAAATGTATTTAGTACAGGGTCTATAGGGTCTCACCATACAGACTGGACTTGCAGCGATCCTCCTGGTTTCAGCCTCCCAAGTGCTAGGATTACAGGTGTGTGCCAACATACCCAGTCTCAGTCTCCTACTCAGCACACCCTGGGAGCAGGGCCAGCACGACATGCTGGGGATCGAACCCCAGTCCTTATGCTCTGCCTAAGCAGGTGCTTTAGTGCACTGAGCTATCAGGCTGGTCCATAAATTATTTTTTATTAAAACTTCTAACTCCCTTATAATGTTTGAATTTTTGTCTCCTGGTTTTCAGGTGTGTCTCTGACAATACTTGTTGATCTCTAGTCAATTTTAAGTAACAACTGCTTCACTCCTTCATCCCTTTCTTTACTCTAGCTACTATCTTCCGTTAAAACTCATTCTTATAGTTTTTCATCACTTTTTTGTTGATGTGACTTCTTATTCTCTAGCTCTGGTTTCTCCATCCCTCACACCCAGAGCAAGACTGATACCCAACTGCCAGCAGGATTAGTGCCGAGATGTCCCACAGGCACTGTACTAATGTTTCAAAATGAACTCAGCCACCTCCAGAATCTCTTTCTCCACATCTTAGCTTTTGGAATTTTTATTTCAACATCCAAATCAGAAACCCAGAAAAATTACTCAGAATCCCCTGCATCCTCACCAGTCCTAATTTTTATTTCTAGATTCTCGTCTTTTGTCTCCAGGACTTTTAAAGTAGATGCTGCGTTTGCTCCAGCTGGTTTATTTTTGCTGCATGATATAGACCTCTTGACCACCTTTCACCTGGAGTCAAAAGTGTAAACTATGAGCATGTCTGATTCTCTATGATTAAGAAACTCTTCACTGCCTCTTAGACAACACCACACAGAATTGAAGTTTTAAACTAGTCCTTAATTTCTTCCCATATCTCTACTTCCCAGTCTATGCTTTTGCAAGCATCAGACCACAGTTCCCTGAACTACTTTACATCCTACATTTTTGCCTAATTTAAAGAAAATAAATATCCCTCCTTTCCCCAGTGAGAGCTCAAGAATCATTTAAAGATCTTCTTCCGGGAGTCCTCTACAAAGCCTGAGGAAATCTCTTCCTAATTTGAAGGCACAGTATGGAATGTGGGAGGCAGCACTTCTAGACAAGGGTAGTTCTTGACATCTGTGTACTCAAGCAGAGAGACCAATTGAAGCTTTGGAAGAAGAATCAGGAGCAGGTGCTGTGAGCCTCAGGGTTTCCAATAAACTGACATAGGAGTGAGGATCTCAGCATGGATCTGTGATGGGAATTTGGACCAGAGACCCAGGTAGCAGCACAGGGAATAAGTATGCATGGTGAAAGCTAAGGAAGGAGCAGGATCATGGCCATGGGGCTCCACATAGGACTCACTCCACCCAGGTGCAATAGCTGCTGAATGTGCAGCCTCTTTTCCACATTCTAGGGGACAACTCCCAGCTTGGGCAGAGTAAGAACACCCTAAGCCATTCTCCATAGCCTTAACCTCTCTAGTGCTTGACCCGTTTGATTCCTTCCACAGAAGTAGCCTGAATTAGGGCCTACACAAACTACAGGGGCTCAGGTCATTCCCCTAAAGTTCTTGTAAGGCATTTCATAGTGATACTTCAAAATATTTCCTACAGCCTAGGAGTCTTGGACTTGGGAGACATTGCAGCATGACCAAAGGACAGGAGAGAAGGCCTGTTAGAAAGCTTGGAGCTTGAAAATTCAAGCTCCATGCCTTTCTTCTGAGTTTTCCAAAGTGATCAGTTTCATCTATCCAGGCCATGACTGCAGCACTGGTAGGCCTCCTAGCTTGGCCTAAAAGACTCCCTTCGTGACATACACAGTCACTAACTTGTCTTTTATTTCCTTTCAAACCAAAATCAGCACTGTAGGCTGTTGTACTTGCACACTGATTATGCTTTATTATGATCCTAGTTACAATAGTGGTGTGGCCATAATCTTCATACACTTTTGGGGGGATTTAAATCTAATGTGAAATTGATTTGTTATAGCATTAGTGTAAACCTAGATTTCGTAAGAGGAAAAGACACTAATAGTACAATAGCAGAGACTGAAAAAGATAAAACAAGGAAACACAATCCTAAGAAATAAAACAAGGAAATACAATCCTAAGATATAACTTCTTAAAGCTTTTGCTTGCTTCCAGACATTTTTATAGGCTGTAGCACTTAAAAATATTTCTCTAACAGAATTAGAATTGAGAAAGTAAGTAGAAGAAATGACACCACATGAAAAGAGAAAAACTATGACGTGTGCTTCCAGCCCTACCGAAACAGAATGTCCATGCTTATGTGGCACAGTAGTGAAGGCTGCTTCACGCTTCTGATGATCAGGTAACCCGGGAAATAACTGCCTTTTTTTTTTTTTTTTTTCTGTTTTGGTATTGTGGACTGTGCGCAGGGCCTTTGCACCAAACTACTTCCCGGCCACACATTTTATTTTGAGGCAGGGTCTTATAGGCTGTTAAATTGCCCAGGCTGGGTTCAAATTTGTGACCCTAAGCCTCAGCCTCCATGAGTTCTGGGATTGGGAGCATGAGTCAATACATTTGCCCCACTGATCCATGAGTTGTAGAAACAACTCAAAAAAGGCATAAAGACAACAATTTATATAATGCATATAATTTCTGCTAATTCCTTCTGCCATAATCGCATCTCTACTGTGATTAATTTCTGAAAAGAGCCCAGCTAGTTGAGGTTAACTGTTGTAAATAAATGCATACTATCAATTTTGATAAACCCCAAAGAGTTTCTATGGTAACACATCAAAGAATAACCATTGATATCTAAATCATCAAGGTTAGGTAGTAAACTTCAAATGGCTTGCTTTTATTGGTTTTAAATACAGTAAAAAGCAAATAATTCAGCTCCCAGGAACCAATATTACCAAAACTCATTATGTGGTCCCTCAAACCCAAGTAAAAGTAAAATACAACATACTATTTAATCATGAAAGCAATGAAAATACACAAATATCATTTTCAATGAGTCTGCCACTCTTGGCTTGTAATTATTTATCTAATTCAAGTCATGCAGTTAGGTGTTAGAATTAACTTCTCTGAACTAAATACAAGATAGAAACACATTTTAGGATTTGATCATCATTCATTTTCAAGCAAATGTCCAAATTCATTTCCAATTCACACGAGAACTGCAACAGCTTCACCTAAATCAGTTTTCTACAAGCTAAACATCCCTCTTACACTCAGATGTGATTGTGGCACTACTTTGATCTTTATTCCCAAATTTATTGCTCTGTGTAATCCATGACAAAATATAATGTGATTTACTATATCTCTGCCTGACAGCCTAGCAGCTGACAAGAACTTAATAATTTAGTATAAGAAAAAATACCTTCTGGTACCAAAATATACAGATCATAATGGGAGCCCTCTAGGATCAGTTTACAGTGAGCCAATACAGACTCATCATAACAACTTCAAAACAATTCTCTTCTCACACATTTAATGAAGGAGATTGTTATTCTTTAAACATGCTTTGTAACTGAAGTAAGTAACTGGAACATCTGCCTTTTGTTCTCATTAAAACAATGCAGGATTAGTCACATACTGATGTCCCTTTCTCAGAGTGCTAATTTTCTCCACTTCCTTTCAAGTAAGTGAAGAAATAACACATAGGAGTCTACGAAGCTCCAGAAAGAACACATTTACATCATATTCTGATATAGGAAAAGCACACATTAGATGATTGGGAGAAGTGAAATCAAGGCATGTCTTCTGGGTTACCAGCCTAAGTTCTCTGCAGTTGCCTGTGTCTGAATGTGAGCATGCATCTGGGGCAGGTAATGGCAGACCACATGGCTCTTAGGTCTGGTTCAGCTTGAAATGTCCAAGATCCTTGAAACAGCTTAAGGTATTTTAGTGTCTTGCTTCTTCTTCTACTCCTGCTCCACTCCCTTCGCCCACCTTCTTCTTGGACTTGGTACAGGCCTCACGATGCAGCTCGGACTCATAGCTATCCTGTTTTCAGCCTTCCCAGTGCTGGAATTACAGGTGTGTGCCACCAGAGCCAGACTTCCACACCCCCCGGAGTGGGGCTGGCATGGCGTGTGGTGCCAGAAAGCATCTTTCTCCTTAACAAATAAGAGAAATGTAATGTCTGCAGTAGGTATAAAATAGATAAAATTAATAGAAGACAGTTCCTGAATTCAATCTAATCTGGAGAAGACACAAAAAACTGATTAGATTTTCTATTAGGAGAAAGAATGAAAGGTCAATGAGCTAGAGTAGTGATGACTGGTCTACTCACACCAGACCAGGAGGTCCAGTTCTCCTGGAAGGAAGGGAGCTGTAGGTAGCTTAGCCTGCTTTGTGAAGACACCTGAATCATATTCATCTTCATTCCAAAGAGCTAATGGCTAAAGTTCAAATAAAAGATATCAGTGCAAGTTAATAAACATGCATTTGTTGGGCTCTTACTATATACTTCAGATCAATGGCTGGCAAATACATCTGTAATGGAATTCCCTATTTTGAGATTCCTGCTGAACAGGTCTTGGCTGAGGACCATATATTTATCTTCGTAACAATCTTTCCAAGTGATACAGTGCTTGGTGAGAACTTGGAAATTGCTCTAAAATACCACTCAATTCCTCTTGCATTTTGTACTGTACTTTTAAATTCTTTATAGTGATTTGTGCTAATAGTAGTAATTGATATTTTTGACTTGATTTTCTGTTTTGTAACCAAATAAACAGAAAGTATAATTTCAAATTTTCATATGAATTTTTTTTAAAGAATTTTTTTTTTCTTTGTCTTTTTGAGACAGGTTCTCACTATGCAGTTCAGGCTGGCCTTGAGCTCACTTTTGTAGCCCAGGCTGGCCTATCATATGAAATTTTCTATTAAAATGTTTAGAAGTTCAATATCAGGTTCATTTGTCTACTAGACACAAGATTAAGAAAGTAGAATTAGTTTATTAGTGAAATTAGTTCTTGTTTGTGAACTTAAAATAAAAAGCTTGTACTCTGTGCCAGGCACTAGCATTTTTTAAAAAAGATCATCTCATTAGTATGTGTTTGCAATACATGGCATGTACATTCATCTTAGGGCGTAAGGACATGTACATACCTTGATTCTTTTTATTACCCTTCCCCTCCCACCCACCTCCCTCCTTCATTCTCCATAGCTCCTATCCCAAACATGATCCTTAGTACTATTTTTAGTTTATGACTATGATATATAATGTTACTTATTGTTGATACTGTGCCTTACTCAAATAATAATACAGATAATACAGTATTTAAGCTTGTGCCTCTGATTTCTTCTCTTATTTTCCAGGTTTATCCATTTTCCTACAATAGTTTGAGAATTTGTCTTTCTTAACTCCAGTCAGCATCCAGGCCAAGTGTGTGTATGTGTGTGTGGAACTTCCTCCATCAGACAGGGCAGGTGTGGAACCCTGTAGCAGAAATCCCTGCAGAGGGGCCAGAGGTAAGACCTATCCAGCTCATCCAGGAGCAGAACATCTCGCCAGAGTGGCACAGTGGGTTCACTTCCAAGGGCTATAGCAGGAAGAAGTGGAGCACAACAGCCAGATCCTAGCCATGCCCACCTGAACGAATTTGAACTCGGTAGATTCGGACCTGGAGCTAAGGCAATAACTCTATTGAAGCTCTACACCAAAGGTCAGAAGGCAGGGCTATACAAAATGACAAAGAGAAGGAGCAAAATGCACTGTCAGATCCCAAGCCCACCCAGAACAAATGTAGGAGACAATAGCATGGAAGAAACTGGAAATGACACGCCTGAAATCTCTGAAATAGCATCTGAAGTAAAGAAAAAAACTGCAGAAAGGTATAGAGGCAATCAGATCAGAAATAATTTCTGAAGTAAAAAAAGAAATGATAACAATAATGAAAGAAGTACTAAGTTCTTCTAAAGAAGACACTGATTAAAAAAATAGTGGAGAATAGAAAAATGATGGAATCCTTGAATAAGAAACATAGGAAAGAAATAGAATGCATGAAGCAGATTCAAAGTGCTATACAGGAAATTAAAACCTCCATCAGAAGCTGGCAAAAAGGTTTGAATGAAAGTTAAAACAAATTTTCAGACCTTAAAGACACCACTGTATCAAGTGAAAGGGTAAGGAAAGTTCTATTAAAAACAAGTAGGATGAAAGAAAAAATAATTCAACATCTGCAAGATGATTCAAAGATAATGTAAGACTAATAGGCATCAATGAGAAAGAAGCAGTGAACACACATGATATAAAAAGAATATTGGCAGAAATAATAGCAGAAAACTTCCTAAATATGGGGAAACAATCTGACATTCAGGTAACCAAAGCATACAGAACTCTAAATAACATCAACTGAATTAAAACTACATCCACACATATAATAATCAAGATCCCAGAAATTCAGCTCAGGAACAGTATATTAAAAGCCACTAGAGAAAAGAAACAGATCACATTTAAAAGAAAATCCATCAGAATATGGCAGATTTCCCTTCTTGAACCATGAAGAAAAGAAGAGCATGCAGCAAAGTATATCAAGTCTTACAACAAAACAAATTCCAGCCCAGACTGATATACCTACAAAAGTCTCTTCCAAGTTTAATGGAAAAGTGAAACACTTCCATGAAAAAGAACAACTAAAGAATTTCATGACAAAGCCAGACCTACACAGATGACTAAAAGTTATTCTAGAGAGGGATCAAAATGACTATAACTCAGTGAGTGAGTCTCGAAAGAACCCACCTAATAGGGCAAAGAAACAGGAGAAAAAGAGATATAAAACAACGGTCTTTCAATTATTCTTTTGTATACAGCAGCAAAATATTTGGACTTCTCCTGTATCATATGGCTCCTGATTCTGTCTGGTTCTACCGGGTGGATATCAAGGAAAGAGTGGTACTTCAGTCCCACAAGTGACAGCTGGTCACCAGTAAGCATCATGGACACTGTTCACATCCACCACATAATAGAACTTTGTGTGATATCCTATCCTCGAACTGTTAAAAGTGCTGGTCATATATTTGCCATTCCAGCATTTTTGTTATGTTTTATTCTTAGTAATTCTTTACCATCATGAAAACTTTTTAAGTTGATATTTTTGTATACATTAACCTAATCAAATACTGTGTGAGTACTCTGAATTGATCATAGATTTGTACATATTCTACACTACATTCTGGCCTGTTAGTGGACTCACAATTTAATTGTAATTTTTGAATATCATTTGGGAATATTTAATTTAATGTAGAATTAATTTTCTCAATATCATTTAAGTTTAATTTTTGTTTTATGGTTTATGCCATTTCTTTGACTTACAGTCTACTTATAAGATATGATATATTTTGCACTAAAAGTATATTTCCATTTTCCATTGACTTTATATTACCTCTTCCTTGTCTTTTACACACACACACATATACACACATGCACAAAAAAATGTATATTACCTAACATAAAGTTGATACTGTAGAAATCTTCAATGACTTTTTGTATGGGTTCATCTAATATAATTATATTTTACATAGTCCTGCATAACTACCATTTTGAGAGCTCTTTATTCTTTATCCAGGACTGTATAGCAACTTCTTTTGCCTTCTGGATTATGGTCTTTGTTATTTTCTATATGTTATTTGTGGAGCTATTAGATTACTTTGAGTTTGTATAACTGGAAAATGCTTTACTTTTTTAGCTTTCATAGGTATGTTGGCTAAGTATAAAATTCAATGAAGACATCTTTTTTTTCAATCCTTTGCATAAATAAGTTTCTTCTCCACTTGCTTTTTTTTCTGATGTAGAATAAGATGCTATTTAATTTTATTCTTACGTAGCTAATATTTTTTCTATGCATATTCTTCAATGATTTTTTCTTTATAATTAGTTTTGGGCTATTTCATTTTTGTGCATCTTGGTGTGATTTTCACATTTCTTGTGCAAAAGGTTCATTTTTCTTGGAAATGTGATGCCATACTTTTATCTAAATTCAGAAATTTTAAATCTTTAAATATTTATTGCTTACAGAGGTGTGGCGCAATATTTATTGTCCACACCCTTCTACTTTGAGAATTCTAATTATATGAATAAGTTTCTTAATTTTGACACAGTGCACTGTTATATGACTGATCTGTAAACTCACGTTTAAGACAATTTTTATTGTTATGTTCATTTAAGTTTGTAAATAATTTATTTACAATGTGCAATTATTAGTTTTGTTATGTATTCATTTCAAAAATATTTTATAAAATTCACTGTCTACATCTTATATCCTTCACATTTTAATATTTGTCTATAATTTTTAATATACTACATAATTATTATTGATTTTCAATAAAGTTAATGAGTACCAAAAAAGAGAATTTATTCTTCTTTATAGTAGGAGTGTACTAATCTACTATGTATAGATACATTTCTTTTTATCCATTTGTCTGTTGATAGACATACAGGTTGCTGCCAGTATTTAGCTATTATGAACTGTGATACTATAAAAATTGATTTACATATATCATTGCAATATGCTTTCTTTGGGAAGACAGCTGAAAAGGATATAGCTGGATCAGATGGAATTTCTAATTTTGCTTCTTTGAGAAGTTTCCATAAATGTTATATTAGTTTATATTCCTACCAACTATGCAGAAATATTTCCTCTTCAATAGCCACACCAGTTTTCTTGATGATTGTCATTCTTTCTGGTATAAGATAAAATCTCAGTGTTGCTTTAATTTGCATTTCTTTTATATCCAGAAGTGAAAAATTTTTCAGATGTTATTGGCCATTGTATTTCTGCATTTCACTTGCCCATTTTCTGATTGGGCTTTTTATTTGGAGTGATCTAATATTTTAAGTTCTTTATATATTCTAGCTATGACTTCTCTGAGAAATAGCTGTCCATTTTTTCCCATTGTGTAGGCTGTCTCTCATGCTGCTGTTTTCTTTGCTGTCAAGAAGCTTTCAAATCTGGCGTAGCCACATTTGTTGATTCTTTGTTATTTCTTATGCAACTGGAGCTCTCCTTAAAAGTTTTTCCTATACCTATAACTTCAAATGTATTACCTATTTTTTTCTTCCAGTAGGTTCACTATTTCTGTTTCAATATTTAGATAACTGATCCATTTTGACTTTAGTATATGGTGAGATAGATTGCTTATTTTTAATCTTCTGTGCATAGATAAAAGCTTTTCCCGGCACTATTTGATAAATAGGCTACGTTTTGGCCCCTTTGTCAAAGATTAAACAGCTGAATGTCTGGGGCTGTTTCTGTATCCTCTATTATAGTCTACTGATCAATATGTCTCTTTTTTGGCATCAATATGCCAAAAAAATAGGATAGAATACCCTTTCTATCACTATTGCTTTGCAGTACAACCTGAACTCACACTGTGATCCCTCATTTGGCTCTTGCTACCATGGATGACTTTCATTATTCTCTGAAGTCTCTTCTGGTTCCGTATGAATGTTAGTGTTATTTTCTTTAGAACTGTGAAGAATGCTACTGTTTTTCTCATCGAGGTTATACTAAATCTGTGCATCAGTTTTGGAAATATAGTCATTTTGACAATATTGGTTTTGCCTATTCATGAACTGGGGACATCTTTTCATTTTCTGATGTCCTCTTCAATCTCCCTTTAGAGAATATTGTAGCTTTGTATAGGACTTTTGCTTCCATAGTTAATTCCTATTTCATTTTGGTATTGTTTTCCTAAATTCCCTTCTTAATTGCATTCATCCTGGTATATACAAATGCTACTGATGGCTGTGTATTCATTTTTGTATGCTGCTATATTGCTGGTTGATTATAAATTCTAAAAGGTTTTTTGATGGAATTCATGGAATCTTCTGTGTATAGTTTCATGTCACCTGTAAACAATGTGACTTTTGCTGACTTTTTCCTTTCCTATATCTATCCCTTTTATTTCTACTGCTGAGTTTTCTATTTTTTGTTTTTTAATTTGTGTATTTGGTTGTTACAGGGTCTCATTATGCAGCTCAGACTGGTGGTGATCCTCTTGCTTTCAGATTCCCCAGCGCTGGGATTACAGGCATACACTGGTACACCTGGACTCTGACCAGCTCAGCTTGCCCTGTGAGCGGGGCTAACACAGCATCTGGTGCCAGGGTTGAACTGCAGCCCCTCCCCTTGCCTAAGCAGGTGCTTTAGTCCACTTGACCTATCTCGCTGGCCCTTCCTCTGACTAATGTTTTGAATAGCATGTTGAAAAGTAGTGGTGGTTGGCATTCTTATATGTTTTCTGAGTTTTAGAAGAAAGTCTTTCAGTTTTTGTTCCCATTTAGTATGATCTTGGGAATTGATTTTTCATAAATGGTTTTCGTCAAACTCAGGGACAGTCCTCACTGCCTATTCTCATCAGAGTTTTTTTGAGAAGGCATTGGGTTTTGCTAAAAGCGTTTTGTGCACTTATTGACAGAATCATGTGAATTCTGTCCTTGCTTCTGTTTATGTGCTATGTTACATTTACTGATTTTCACATGTTGAATCATTCATGCAACCCTACTTGGTCATGATATATGATCCTTTTGATGTGTTGGAATCTATTTGCCAATATCTTATTGAGGTTTGTTTGTATCTGTATTCATTAAAGAGAATGGCCTGTAGTTTTCTGTTTTAGTTCAGTCTTTTGTTTTGGGATCAGAATGATGTCGGGCTTCCAGAAATGAGCTTGGAAGCACCCCTTCCCTTTCAATTTCATTGAAGAGCTTGAAAAGTATTATGGTATAATGTCCTTTAAGCAGTCCTGTGCTTTAATTGGTAGGCACAGTGAATTAATTAATGGGCAGTGTAAATGGGAACACCCAGCTGAACTGAGTCAGCCTGGTTTTGGGTGTGGAGGACCCATGGAACTGCATAAAAGGGGAACAGGAGGATGGGGGGCATTGATGCCTGCTGGTCTTGATTTACTGGAGTTTGCTGTGTCTAGTTTTCCTGATGAGATCTGGGCTCTTAATGCTGGGAACCACTGTTGCTCTCTTCCGGGGATCTCTGGTCTTCACCTTTGTTTTGAATGATATTTTCTGGCTCCAATACAGATCATTCAGCCTTTTGTCAGATTCTTGAGCCTGCAGCATCAGTCCATGAGCATTCCAGCTCAGAGCCTTCAGGCTTCTGTCGTGCATTCTTTGCCTTCTGATGGGGACTTGCAGGAGACACTGCTGTGGGTTTTAGGCTGGAGTCAAGGGGAACACTGCCCTGGCATCTAGGCTGTCAGCTGGATTTTTTGGGTCTTCAGCACATGGACAGATCTCTTACAATATACTGTATTTGTCTTTTAGGGTGACTATTGTAAGATAACCTTATAAACTTATGTATCCTGTATTAAATTTATTGCTGTACAAACCCTGTCTACAATAGTACGTTTTTTGTTACTGCCTCAACTTCATTGTTTGTTATTGGATGGTTCAAATTTTTTACATCCTCTTGATTTAGTTTTGGCAATTTGTGTATAGAAATCTGTTTCAAGATTTTCCAACTTGCTGAAATACAATATTTTACAGTATTTACTATCTTCTTGATTTCAATATCTGTTATAACTTTACCCTTTTCATTTCTAATTACATTTATGTGAGTTTTCTCTTCCTTGCTAAGTTTGACTAAGAGTAGATATATTTTGCTTGTTTTTTTTAAAGAATAAACAAAAGCTATTTGAATAGTATTTAAAAAAATTTGTTCTAATTTTATTAATGTCTGTTTTGATTTTTAGGATTTCTCATTCTTAATTCCATTTTGGACTTGAAGTATCCTGAGGTTCCTCCTTAGGTTATCTGATCTCTCTCTTTTTCTAATATAAGCATTAATTATTATATGCTTCTCTTTTAGGACCACTTTAACTGTGTTCCACAGGTTATGGTGTTGGCAGCATTTGCTTCCAGAAACTGTTTAATTTTCTTCCTTAATTTCTTCAGCGACTCATGAGGTAGTCAGGAATGTGCCATTAATCATCCAGGTACTTATTTCTACGGTTTTGAGAAAGTTCTGTGTGCTGCAGAGAAGAATCTGTACTTTGTTATAGTAGAATAGAAAACTCTGTAAAGATCTTTTAACGTCTATATGTCCTGAGTATGGTTCAGCTCTGTTATTTCTTTATTGATTTTTTTTAGTTGATCCGTATTTTTGTGGAATTGGGGTATTAAGGTAAGGCACCATGCTTGTATTAGTGTCTAATCTTTTTTAAAATGTATTTTAGTACAGGGTCTACAGCGTCTCACTACACAGATCAAACTCTAGTGATCCTCCTGTTTTCAGCTTCCCAAGCGCTGGGATTACAGGCATGCACCATCATGCCTAGTCTCCATTGCCTTTCTCAGTGCACCCTGGAGGCAGAACCAGCAGGGCACACTAGAGATCGAACCTGTATCTCTGTCTACCTTAGTAGGTGCCTTAATCCACTGAGCTATCTGGCTGGCCTAATCTTTTGTGTTTTGTAGTATTTGTTTTATGACGATAGATGCTTCAGTATTTGGTGCTTATATAAGTGTTATATCTTATAGTTGGATTATTTCCTTGACTAGTATGTAGGAACTTTCCCTCTTCTTACCACTTTTAGCTTGAAATTCACATTGTGAGTAAAATTTCTACCTGTTTTCAGAAATCTGATGTGTGAAATACTTTATCTTTTAAAATTATTAGTCTATGAATATCTTTTTAGATTTGATGAGTTTCTCCAGTGAAGAATGAGGGTTGGATTCTGTGTTTTGATCCAATCTGTCATTTTGAATCTTTGAAAGTTGTTGATTAATTTTTATAACTACATTTTCCCTATTGACTCCCTTTTCCTTTATTTATCTACTTGCCTTGTTTATTTTATTCACTGCATCTGGGTTTTTGCCTTTTCTGGTGTCACTTTAGGATATTCTTGAATATTTTTGAAGTGCTGGTTTAGTACTCATAAATGGCCTGAATTCTTCTCATAAAATGCCCTATTTCTTCATCTATTCTGAAAGAGAGCTTTGCCAAATATCTTAATCTTGGTTGGGTTGGAAGTTGTTTGTTTTTATCACTTGAAAAACATTTCAATTTTTTTTTTTTTTTTGTGGAACTAGGGATTGAACTTAAGCCCTTGCACTTGCATATCCTGAGATATGTACCCAGCCCCTCCCAAACTCTTCTGTGTTGAGAAGTTAGCTATAATTCAAATGGGTTTACCTCTTTTTTTGTGTCAATAAAGTTTTATTGGCACACAGCCCTTGAACTGATCCCCTCTGATGATTCTCCTATCAGTGTCCATCTCATCGTTTTTGTCTTGCTTTATGGAGGACTCTAACACAGGATGCTATAGCAATTATGGGGGCCTGTGTGGCTCACAAACATTTATGCTCACAGTTCTAGAGTGCAAGAAGTCTGAGATCAAGGTCCGGATCAGGGTCAGCCAGAGACGTTTTTTGGAGTCTGCGTTACTGCAGTTCCCGCATTGGCCTGCAGAGGCGACACTCCCCCGCTCTTCGGAGTAGCCAGAGTAGGTGAGAGGGAAGGGCGGGCCTGAAGGAGGCTCCAGGCCAGCTCCAGAATGCGATGACCTGGGCTCCACCTGAAGCCGTGAAACTGGATATTTCAGCCGTGAGGCGCGCAGGTGACATCCCAGCACGGGGGAGGCTGAGGCAAGGGGATCGCTTGGAGTTCAGACCAGGCTGGGCTACATAGCAAGACCTTGTCTCCAAAGACAGACAGACAGACAGACAGACAGACAGACAGACAGACAGACACAGAGACAGAGACAGAGACAGAGAGAGGAAGAAAGAAGAAAAAAGAGGAAGAAGGAAAAGGGGGAGGGGAAAGAAGGGGGAGGGGAGGATAAAAGGGAGGGAGGGAGAGAGACAGATAGACAGAGGGACAGAGAGACAGAGACAGGAAGAGGAAGAAAAAAGCTGGGTTTACCTTT
>PVJA010025255.1:0-30968 GCA_004027025.1 Myocastor coypus
CTCTCTCTCTCTCTCTCTCTCTCTCTCTCTCTCTCTCTCTCTCTCTTTCTCTCTTTCTGTCTCTCTCTCTGTCTCTCTCTTATCTATCGAAAACAAGTTAGGTATATTATTATGGAATATAACCTTATTTTCCCATTAACTCAACAATGACAAACAAAACATTAAACTTTAGAAATATAGAAAAGCTAATCAAGTTTCAAACTAAAATATCCTGTAAAACTTAGATATGTATATAGGGGGATTTTAGTCCATATGGTCACTTTATTATTTTTATTCTATCAGTTTTAATAAGAAAGAAATAGCAATAAGACACTTCCAAAACACATTAGTAAGACAGCCACAATATGGCTGTATGTATGTATATACAATACATTTTGTTGTCTTTGTCATAGTTGTTCAAAATACAAGATTCAGACATGTTATTTTTTCAGAACACTATTAATACAAATACTTCCTCTCACTGAACGAAAGGAAAGTATTTGTATATACAGTCTTATATTGCATAATAGTAGTGGGTTATTAGCAGAAGTGGCAATGTTGGAAGCTGTTGACTTGAGCTTTTTACAGCTCAGCATATTTATATGGCTTTATTTTTTTTATGCTTTGTGATTAAACTTTTCTGCTTGATGGTTAACACCCACTTAAAGCAAGACCTATATAACAAAAAAGTAACTTTTGTATCTAACAAGGTCAGTCAAATCCCCTCAGGATTTACCCTGAAACCATTTACAGCTTTTCGTAGAACTTGTGTCATTGTCAGCCATCTGGATGAGTCATGGCCATTGCTTCACCAATTTGCTCTCTCTGAAAGCCTGAGAGTATGTTTTCTCTCTAGATGACTCTCCTTAGGCTCACTATACATCATCAACCCCTTCCCTCTGTTGACTCAAAATCTTCTTGAATGGAAAATTTGGGACTCCACTGAGTTATAGAATGTTACAGTACAGTACAGGTTCTTTTATGTCCCGAGTCTTCACTGACCTAGAGGGGGCTAGGGCCAAAATATTGGCTATCCTTGTACCCTTTCTTTTTCTCTAATCTTTGGTCTGCAAACTTAAATTGTTAATCCTCCAGAAAAGGAGCTTAGTGATGCTATTACCCTATAACATAGGCTCTTGATCTTAACATCACTGTCTTTCTGAACATGAAACACCTTAAAGTTAACATGGAACTGGTATGTTCTATTAACCATTATAAGTCCCTATAGAATGTGCTAAAAATAAGAGTGCTGATAAAATCATAGCTGAATGTATGCTATGCTAGGAAGACCACCATGGCTGGAGGAGGTAGTTTCCTGTAGGCAAGCTTTTGGAGCCTGGGAATGCCCTGGCTCTTTCCCTCTCCTTTTGCTTGCTGGATGCTGTGTGTTGAGCACTTTGCCTACACCATGATCCTCTCTCTGCCTTGGAGCCAGGCAAGCATGCGCTGCAGCCTCTGAATCTATGAAGCAAATAAGTCTCTTCTTTATGTTGTGCATGTCAGGAAACCTGACAAGAGTGAGACTGTGAACCAAATGTAAAATGATGATCCTGACACATCAGTGTTGTGTAGATAATTGTCACATCAGAATGGATGTGGATTTTAAAAAGGTTCATCAAGAACAATAAGAAAATTCATATAGCTAAAAAAATTTTAGAAGGCCAGGTTGAGCACATGATGTTTAAATTAGTTTTCCAACATTAGGTTCCATTTAAAGAAATCCTGGAGAAGAAATTTTTTGACAATTATTTAAACCTAAATATGAAAACATGCATGATCCTTATGCTACATTCAGGAAATGACAGTTCCTTTGGGCATAAGTACACACAGAACAATATATAAATAAAGTCAGAAAAATGGCTTTTATTCTGACTCACTGAGGTACACTTATTTGGAAAAATCTGCATAACTTCCTAGTTTCTTCTTTTTGATGCTACTGTTTCCTCCCTCTCAGAATTTTTCCTCAGATACCATCAATTTTTACATTTACAAGATTATTAAAGAGCCTCAGTTGTATACCATCTTCCTTGGAGGGTATACAATTATGGTTAAACTTTATAGTAGGGCCAGAACCTATCAAGAACCAAACATACAATAGTAGTACATGGGTGAGAAACACTTTATGAATTCTTTATCTTAGAGAACTTTTTATGACTACATAATACTATGATTTTCTTTCCAATTCCATTGTGATTATATCAGTAGAGATGGAGTTGCTTGAGAACCAAAAGACTTACATGTTAGGGAGCGAAATAAAATTTTATATAATTTTTATATTAAATAATATATTGTGAGCTTTCAACTGAAAATTTATTGCAGCTCTGGAGCATGTAGTATCAGTGACTTAAAATTATAAGTGGATAGAGCAAAATTTTTCTTCGCTATCTTACTATATAACTGGGGCAATTTGTTAAAGTTATGATCTATATAAATAAAGATAATAAAATATGTTAGGTATAAAATAAGCCTATTATAAGTTAATTAGTGCATCCCAATAGACCTGCCTAGTGAAAAAATTATAAAATAGTGGTATTTATGTGACATTATAAGCCATGTAAGCCTCTTTCACATTATCAGCAAATAATTTTCATAAAGACAAAGAGATGACAGAAATATTAAGAACTTACATTTAAATTTAGTGACTTTCTCATTTCTTTTTTACAGTATTTTTTTTTTATTTCTAAGTGTTTTATTGCTAAAGAATAGTTATAATTTTCTTTAACTTCCTGGTTAGCATGGTATACCCAATGACCCACAGTAATAGCACTTTTCATTAATTAAATTGATATTATGAAACTATAAATTCAATGCTTATGCTCACTTAACCAAACACCTATTGAAGTGAGTTGGCTCAAGTATCTGCTGTTTTCCTAACAAGATAACAGATTACGCTGGATATAGAGAAACAGTAGCCTGAAACAGGAATCAATAGCTTCAAAAGTTCTTGCACTTAAACAAAGGAACACACAGCTTCAGATGAGCAGAGGGAGGGGAAGAAAGGAGAGGAGGGAAGGGGAGGAGAGAGGAGGGGAGGGGACTAGAAAGGGAATGCTCACTGGAAAATGTACCACTTCTTAGAGAGGCTGGAGGACCAAGCTTTCTTAGATGAAGGAGGTAGTTGTAATTCAAATTACATGCTAATTTTCATTGATCAGACTATTGAAATGGTAATGAAGCATAGACAGTATTCTGGCCTGAGTTTTTGAAACTCTACCCTAGAGTAGCTGTCACAAGAAAAAAAAATATTGCTGCTTGCTTGAAGAGATGTTGCTGCTTCTGGGATGTGTGGTTGTGTAAAGGAATTAAGTCTGGGCCCTCTGACCCTTGGATAAGTACATGCTGTCAAGAGTTTTAAGGACTAACAGCAAGCATCCTGCTACTGGCACTTCAGCATTTAGAGGCTGTGTTCTGTAACCCAGAAAGAGTGCACACAGTTCTCTGACTGCCACTTTTGTGGAAGCATCCTTATTGAATTCTAATGCCTATGTCTTCTGCAAATCCTTAACAAGATTATATGTTTGTAATTTACTGATTGGGGAAACAAATCAAAATTAAAATTCTATCGTTTAGAGAATGAAATGCTTTTTATAGAACATAAGGTTGCTGCATAAGAGGGAAGGAAATGTGTAAATGCACTTAATAAATGACAGTGAGGGACACTTGCCTTTAAAAAGAGCATATATCAAGTTTCCTGGAAACACATGGAAGATAAAATTGTATCTAACTAGAGGACCAGGGAGGAGTTGGCAGAGACTGGAATACATGACAGAAATATAGAAAACTCCACAGAAATTGGAAATTGGGAATCGGAAAACTGACAAAGGAGAGAAGGCCATTCATTTGATTTCCATGAGACTAGGAATCAAGTTAGGACAGCTTTTTAGAATCCATTCTTGGACTAAATACTTTCTGCTGCTTGGGTAATCTTGAAATTTTTGGGAGAGGGATTAAGAATTATTTCTTATTTAATAGCTGCTCACTCACATTAATGCTGCAGAATATATTGTTTGTTCTTATGCCCCAATTTTTGTTGCCATCATTATTTAAATTGGAGGATACTGTTGCCGTTGTTAATGTTTGTATGTAGTATCTTAAAGAAGGTCTCCTAGCAGGGCATGGTGGCTCACAGCTGTAATCCCAGCACTCGGAAGGCTGAGGCAGGAGGATTGGTGCGAGTTCAAGACCAGCCTGGGCTACAAAAGTGAGCTCAAGGCCAGCCTCAATTGCATAGCGAGACCCTGTCTCAAAAAGACAAAAAAAAAAAAAAAGAAGGTCTCCTTTCTAGGTGTCTCTTTTTGTTTAATCATCACTCTTAAGGAACGTGTTAAGGACATGGCCCAAATTTAATACATATAGTCCAGAGAGCCAACACTTCAACCATGTAACATTCCAAATGAGAGTAATTCAAAAACACAATACTGATGATTTAATCAATAATACGAATGAACTTATAAAATTATGAGGGGCCAACATTAATGTTTGCAATGATGAAGAAAACTATGTAAAAGTAAAACAGACCTCTATTTTGCCTGTGCCTAAGCGTAAAATCTCTAAACTATATAATTAAAGCCTTAAGCTTCTTTAATCTAATTACAATCAAAATAATCTTGGCCAATTTCTGCCGCTTTTGTTTCTTTGTTAACAATTTAACCTGTGAGCACTTTCCTCATATAAAACGATCTGACTAACATAAGGATTAGAAATTGTTTGCTTTGTGTCGTATTTGCTGAGGTAAATTTGAAATAGAATTTAGGATGTGCATCAAAGACATTGTGTCTGACAACTTGCTTTTTACAAGAAGAGAATGTAAAAGCTAGTTATGTGATCTATATGTACTGATGCTTCAAAAATATGAAAAAGTATGTTCCTGTTAAGCATGACACAATTTCTCTTGTCTCTTTCAAAGTCGATCTTTGCATTCATGATTTATCCCTACTATTGGAGCTGTGCTCAACAGGTGCTGCAGAAACACACTGCTGGGCTGAGAATGTAACTCAGAAGCATGGTGACTGCTTGGCAAAGGCAAGGTCCTGAGTTCAATTCCTGGTTTAAACACAAAGAAATAAAAGAATAAAAGAAAACCATCAAACAAAAAAAGAAATAAGAAATGCAATCCTTTCTAGAATGAAGCTTATGGGACTTGACTTTATTTGAGCTTGTTCAGATATTTTTCATGTATATCTGTTTAGTCTTGGTTGTTCTTCCTTGATTCTTCAAAATAGTTAGGAGATAAAATGATTAACAATGAGATATCTTTCTGTTTCTTTCAGATGAAATAGTCTTGTGATACTTTATTTTTTATAACCATTGCTTAGTTAGGTTTTCCTTTCCTCTTTTCAGAGTGTAATGAAAAGATAGAGGGATTTTTGTTTTGATTTGTTTTGTATTTTATTTTATTTTTTTAATTTATTTTTTTCTTGTTTTCAGGACCTTTATTTGTTTATTCACTCATTTTTATGGCTGGCTCAGCCAGCCCTAAGGGCTGGCGCAGCCTGTGTTGCCCGGGATTGAACCGCGGTCCCTGAAGCCGCCCAAGCTTTCTCAAGCAGGCGCTTTAGACCACTGAGCCAACCCGCTGGGCCCCTTGTTTTGTTTTTTAAAGAGTTGTTTTTTTAAGTCTTCTGAAGATATAAAGTAATCTTTTGGTTATATTCAATTCCTTAAGTAATAAGTCTAGTAATAAAATTAACTAAATAAGCACATACAGAGAATTATATGTGAAGTTGGCCACTTGGGCACAGTTTAATTAAATAATGATAAGAAAAAATGTCTTCCTATTGAGGCTACCATCTTCACCCAAAGCTGTTACTTATGTTTCCTTTAGATAAAGCTGTTTAAGTTAAATCTACTCCTACAGAGCTGAAAAACAAACTGAAATCAAAGATTCAACTACAAAACAACAATGAAACAACACAGCATAAAATCTGACCATTTCTAAATTTCTGATCACTCTTCTAACTCAAGATCTTCTTTCTGTTTTCTCACCCTTGAATTGCATTATTGTAGAGTAATAAGAATACATGACAAAGTCACCTAGTTTTGGTCTCAGTTTACAAATTAAAGAGTAAATGATTAAAGAAAGTCACACTTCAATTTTTTCATTGTAGATGTCATATATGTTGAGCTCAACAGAAATACTGTTTTATGTGCAGGAGATAATTCACCACATACTGTAATATAGTCCAGAAAGCTACTCTGTGATTGTCAAATCACGGTTATGAATTTTTGACCAACATGCAGCCCTTTGGTTGTCAATGAGCTTGTGGCTATCCAGCAGATCACAAACAATGCTTGTCATAAGATCACCAAGGCTTTGTTTTAGAAGGCCATAGAGTTTGTGCATTTTTACTAGAATATTTGCGATTATACCTCTGAGCCCCTTTGGCAGCCACAAAGAAGAAGTATACTAGGTACTCAAGGAAACAGCGCTCCCTAAGAACTTCCTTCGAACCATCCTTGCCAGAGCATTTGACATGCAGTACAAGTTCTATTGTCTGCTGTAGATAAGCCTGTCAGCCAACTAAATATCACCTAGTCAAACCACGTGGAACAGGACTGACACTAATTCCAGAATTCCAAGTCATTCCAGAATGCTTATCTATAGTTATATTAAGAAGATTATGGAGTTAAGTCATTATTTTTTAAAAATAATATTGACAGCCGGGCGTGGTGGCGCACGCCTGTAATCCCAGCACTTGGGAGGCTGAGGCAGGAGGATCAATGTGAGTACCAGACCAGCCTGGGCTACAAAAGTGAGCTCAAGGCCAGCCTGAACTGCAGTGTGAGACCCTGTCTCAAAAAGACAATAAATAAATAAATAAATAAATAAATAAATAAATAAATAAAATAATATTGACAAGTTTATAAAATATATCACATGTCCCATACAATTTTAGATATCCTAATATTCAGAGTTTCCTGAGGCAATATTGATATCTTGAGAAAACATTATGTGTGGTATAGTCGCATGATATTCTTCAAAAGTCATTGTATCAGTTGCTGCTTACTAGAGAAAGAGATTTAATACAGACATACACATGTATAAGAATTGATAAGACTGATTCTCAGGGTTATGTGTGTAAGAGGGGAAACATGCTTTCTGGGCACTGGAGATCCAAAAGATGCAGGCAAAGTCCTGGAGCTCACTGTAGTGCCCCATGCAGGTCTGTATCAGGAGGCCAAAGAGTCTGCAGTGAAAGCCAGGAAATGCCACCCAAGGTGAAAGTGAAGAAACCAAAGCAAGGCTGCCTTCTTCTTTTCCCTGTATGGAAGACCACCTGGGCAACTCTCCCTGAAAGAAGAGCAATTGTCTTCATTTTGGCTGTGCCTGACGCTATTTTCATGTACTGATGTGTACAGAGCTGGCTGGAACTTTTCTTTATTGCTTCCACTGGTTTTAAGCAATGCATATAGGTCTAGCCAAGGTGCTCATGGTTATCTCTGAAAATGGCAGGTATGTTTCCCAGAAGCGCCTACCTGCTGCTTTTTATTATGAGCTTGGTGGAGATAGGATGAATAACCAATGCTACACACTGTCTTCTGGTATCCAGCCTTAAAACAGAGACTAGGACTTCTTGGGGCTTGAAAGATTACACATCAGAGTTCAATCACCGACCCCAAAACATCAGATACTATGTCAATTGTGTAATGTTGGTTACTCTCTGCCTATCCTTCTCTCTCAACATTGCAGAGGTAAATACAGGCCTCTGACCTAACGCAGCTCACAGTGCTTACCTACTTCCTGCCATTCTCAGCCACTGGTCCTCAAGCCACTCCTGCTTCATGACTGAAGAAAACCTGGCTTTAGCCCTGGGTCAAGGCCTTGGTTTGGTTAGCTATCACCATGGCTAGATGTAGGAAGCCTTGGGTCCCCCAGACTACAAATATGCTTTGGTGTCTTTATTCTCTCTGTGGGTTGCACTGGAAGTAATAGATTGGGATTGACTTGATGGGATTCCAATAACATGAGGCTATGAATGTAAACTTCCTGGAAAAAGATGAGGACCAGAAAGAGCTCCTCTTATCCCTTTATAGTACTTTACACTATATGGGTGACCATCTTCCCCAGCATGGCTTTTGTTTCCCCGCTAAAACTCCCAGCCACACCCAGAACTTTGCCTATCCAATTTAATTGAGTATTTCTCACGTTAATACATTGGGTAAGCTACCACCATTACTAATTGTCGATAGATTATGGAAGCCAAAACACTGCTTACTATTGTTTATTGAAATATTTTGCTTTGATGAGACTATAAATTATATATGGAAACTTTATATGAAGTTCCATGGCTTAATTTATATGTATTACACCTGATTGCAAACTCTAGGCATCCTAGCACATACAGAACAGGAAGACCAAGGAGCCTAGAAAAGATAGTGTTTCCAAGATCTCTTGAGAGTGGAAATTAAAAATTCTGACTTATGTTGGAATTTCAGCAATGATTAAAGATGGTTTGAAATCTCTATCATACTAGTATGTTATCAGCCATGGAAATCACTCTGAAATGTTCCTCAAGATTAAATAATACCACAACTGATACTGTTAAGAGCTCTATTTATACTGTAAAATGTGATTATTCTTTAGGGAAGCATAAGGAAGATAGAGAAAAATATAAAGGCATCAAATGTTTCAAGACACATATATTTCTAAAATATTCCCAGAGCTCTTTGAGGTTTACAGGGAAAACTCCTATCGTTTGAATAAAAATATTTCACCAAGTCACTAATAGCAGAGATAGAACATTTTGCAATATACATGTAAATAAAATTACTTACATTGCTACACTTATGGTGCATTTACATCCTTAAGTATGGTTGAACTACGTGAATTGTGACACTGCCATACATTACCTGCTTTATTTATTTTAAAAGTTTAACTATCAAGCTAGATGTAAGAAAGTTAATGACAAATGAAACCCTTAAGGATCTAACAGACTAGTTAAGAAGCAACATGGGCATTTTTCTAAAGTTATAAAATCTAATAAAATAGTAAGTGTATGAAGGTAATATCCAGGTTACACAGAGAAGCAAATGATTAAACTTGCCTGAGGTTGGCAAAAAGGTGTTATAGGTAGTCTATATATTATTTTTCTATTGCTGCCATAGTGTATGATCACAATACTTTAAAATTATACGATTTAATAGGTAGAAGAATTGTTGGCCAAGCTGTTTTCTCAGTTCCTGGTTTAACAAAGCAATTGGCATGGTGGCTGTCTTGGCTGTTATTGAGAGTTTACTGAAAGAATTTGCTGCCATGTTCACTTACATTGTCAACAAAATCCAGTACTTTAAGACAAAAGCACTGAAGCTTCTATTTCTACTAGAGGTATTCCACAGAACATTCTCTATTTTCAAAGATTATATAATAGATTGCACCCACAAGAAGACTTAAGAGTAATCACTTTAAAAAAATCCCTTTGCTCAGCTATATCAGCAAAGCTCCCTTTACCGTGTAAGGAAAGGCATTTAAAAGACGGAGACGAAGATGCAGACTTCTTTCCAGGGGAAAGATCATTCTGACTAGAACAGTACATGAATTTAGTACGCTATTTCAGAATGAAGAATCAGCCTAGATTAGGAAACAGAGAGAATAACTAACTTGAGAGTGAACTATCTAATAAACCTACTAAGCATGTATGCTAACATGAAAAAGTAGTCTTCAAAGGAATGATGTTCATGTAGGTAAATGTATACATTTACATAATCACATAGATAACATACACAGTTTTGGAAATAGTACTAAAATACCTAGTGGATGCTATCTTGGCTGTCAGCAAGCATCATAAATAGGGCCTATTGGTAGATTGCTTATCAAGAGATTTACCCAATTGTTGCAGACTTTTTGACATTTTCAGAATATAATTGCAAATGTATAATACTAGAAGAGTATCAATCGTGGGGGGAAGGAGTCAGAAATAACAACACATTAGCAATGAGGTGTACTGACAAAGTGTCTTTATTCTTTCATAAGGACCACTAGGTCTTAGAGCATAAGTTACATATGCATGCTCAAATTTCTATTCTAAACACATCCATTCCTCTCCACATGAAAATATTAAAGGACTTGTAAACCTAAATAATAGGTATAAATATAATTGTGCATATGAAGAGAAATATAGATAATTGCTACAATGATTAAAGATATTCCTATGAAAAAACCCTGCAGTAGTTCAGGTAGATAATCGATTTAATTAGATTGAGCACTCCCTGCAGTCGGCATGATGTGACTTATTACCATAACTGGTCCCTAGTAACTTCTTCTCTGATGCTGTACTCTCCCAGTCAGTTTCAGGCGAGCAGCCTTTGTCCACTAGGCTTCTCTACCATGTTCCTTCTGCTTCAGTGACAGTCAACCATGGACTGAACTCTCTGAAATAAAGTAAATCTCTCCTTTGAAATCTAGATGCCAGATATTTGGCCATAACACAAAATACCAATTAACATACTAGCATACTCATCATCTGAAAGAAGTACTGAAACTACATATTTGGTGAAGTAACAAATTTTATTATTTTTTATTTTTGTGAACATTTAAGGTATATGATGGTGTATGCCTACAATCCTAGCACTCAGGAGACTGAGTTTGGATATCATTGTGAGCTGTAGGCTGTAGGTCAGCATAGGTTACCAAGTGAGTTGAAGGCCAGGCTGACCTGCCTAGTGAAACCCTGTCTCAAAAAAAAAAAAAAAAAAAAAAAAAAAAAAAAAAAAAAAAAAAAAAAAAAAAAAAAAAAAAAAAAAAAAAAAAAAAAAAAAAAAAAAAAAAAAAAAAAAAAAAAAAAAAAAAAAAAAAAAAAAAAAAAAAAAAAAAAAAAAAAAAAAAAAAAAAAAAAAAAAAAAAAAAAAAAAGAAAGAAATCATGATTATGTACTTTTTGGGAAAAAATAAAGTTTTCCATTAGAGGATGTGAGTATGATCTGCCTATAACATCTATCACACCACTGATCACCAGGATTGAAAATATTGTTTAGTAGAGAAAAACAACTGTGAGAAGGTAAGGGGGTATAGCTCAGTGGCATACTACCTGCCTGGGAATCTCAAGGTTGTGAGTTTGATTCCTGATACACTCCCCCCAAAGACGATAAAATAGAAAAAAATAACATTGAAATTCATATGGAAGCACAAAGAACTCTAACTGTGCAGTATCCTCTGAAAGAGAGAGAATACAACAGGAGGCATCACAATCCCTGATTTGAAAGTATACGTAGAGTCAATGTGAGAATAACTAACATCAAGGAACTAACATAACAATGACTACATAAGGACCAGTGAGATAGCTCAGCAGACTAAGCACCTGCTTTGGCAAGCACAGGGACTGGGGTCGAATACATGCAGCCCCAGCCTCGCCCCAGAAAGGTTGAGCCAACCCCAAAGTACTGGATGGTGGCCCACACTTACAATTTCAGCACTGGGGAGGCTGACAGAGGAGAATCACTGTGTCTGAGCTGTGTAGTGATACCTTGTACCATGTACGTTTAAAATAATGACCACATAGACCAATATAATAGAACAATGTTCCTAAAAATAAACCCAGAGTTCACTGAAACTCAAAAAACTTGCAAAAATTGTGAATCACAGAAAAGACATGAGCTATTAAATAAATGCTGCAAAGAAATCTGGATATGCACATGCTAAAGACTGAAAACACATCACTATGTAGTTCTCTATATCTGAAACTATATCCCTCTATAATAAACAAATGAAAATGGATCAAAGGCTAAGAAGTAAGATCTATAACTATGAAAATATTAGAGATATCTCCCTAAAACATTAGCTAGGCAGCGGATTTTTAAATATGACTGCAAAATCATAGACCATAAAGGTATAAACAGTCACATGGGACCACACAAAGCTCCATGAGTATGCTCATCAAATAAGATAATAGAATATAGGTTAAGCTTGTAGAACAGTAGAAAAGATTTAGTGTACTATTCGATCTGCCTAAAGATTAGGATTCAGACCATATATAAAACTCAACATGTTATGAACACAAACAAATCACACAATTTAAAACGTCCCAATTCTTGTTTAAGCATAAACAAAATGGACAGTAATATGTGAAAAAAAGAGCTTTATAGGGAGACTGCATGGAAATACAAAAATAAAACCCAATGACCGCATCCTATCCCAGATGGACTGGCTATCAGTCAGAAACCAAACAAAAAATAACAAGAGAGAATGTAAAGAAAGAGGAACTTAAATATACTGATTGTGGGTTTACAAGTTAGCCCTGACAGAGAAAAATACAGAGGTTCCTCAAAAAGTGTAAGTTTTGATAAAAAGATACATTGCTTATTTAAAAATATATTACAGCAAAGAGCCATAGCCCTCAATTCCCTTCTCAATATTCTTGTTTTATATCCCAACCTCCTTTCCAGTTTCAAACACAGCTCTGAAAGTCCTATTTTCTGGGCACCTTTCTTTCTTTCTTTTTTTTCTTTCTTTCTTTCTTTCTTTCTTTCTTTCTTTCTTTCTTTCTTTCTTCCTTCCTTCCTTTCTCTCTCTCTCTGTCTCTTTCTCTCTCTTTTAGCATTTCCATGGGTTTATTTTCAGAGTTTTCTCTCTTTTTTTCTCTTTTAATAAGAAATAACAATAGGACAGTTTCACAACATATTAGCAGGACAACCACAATAATGAATACAATTCACATTGTTGTCCTTATACTAGTTATGATGAGTACAAGATGCAGACATGATAACTTCTCTAAACACTGATTGTACAACTATTTCCTCTCATTGAACTAACAGAAAGTACTTGTATGCATAGAGCAATATTCCATAACAGTAGTGGGCACAATTGGGAATGTTGGAAGCTGTTGACTTGAGCTTCTTACAGCTCAGTATACTACTCTGGCTTTACTTTTATGCCACATGGTTAGACTTTCCTGCCAGGTGGTTAAATCCAAGTTTAATCAAGACATACAAAAAAAATATACAACTTTCATATCTGACAAGGTCAGTCAAATCCCCACAAGATTTACCTTGAAACCATGTACAGCATTTTGTAGAACTTTTGTCAGTGTCAGCCACCCGGATGAGTCATGGGCATTGGTTGATATATTTGTTCCCTGTGAGAAAGCCTGAGAGGATATTTTCTCTCTAGTGACTCCTTCAGCCTGCTGTACATCATCAATCCCTTTCCTCTGTGTCCTCATAATCTCTTTGAATAGAAAATTCAGGACTCCACTGAGTTATATGATGTTACAGTACAGGTTCTCTTATGTTCAGAGTCCTCACTGACCTTGAAGGGCAAAGGTCAAAATATTGGCTACTCTTGTAGCCCTTCTTTTTCTCTAATTTTTTGGTCTACAAATTTAAGTTCTTCAGTTTGCAGAAGAGAAAATTAGTGATGCTATTACTCTATAACCTAGGTACTCGAGCTTAACATTCTTTCTGAATGTTAAGTGACTAAATCTTAACACAAAACTGGTATTTTCCATCAGTCATTGATATTCTAATAAATCCCAATAGAGAGTGACTTTTAAAAAGTTACGCTTTTGGGGCCCGGTGGGATAGCTCAGTGGTCTAAAGCGCCTGCTTGGGAAAGCTTGGGCAGCTTCAGGGACCGCGGTTCGATCCCTGGCACCACATGCTGCACCAGCCCTGCCCTCGGGATGGGCTGAGCCGGCCATAAAAATGAGTGAATAAACAAACAAAAGTTCTGAAACAAAGCCGGGCGTGGTGGCTCACGCCTGTAATCCCAGCACTCTGGAGGCTGAGGCAGGAGGATTGGTGCGAGTTCGAGACCAGGCTGGGCTACAAAAGTGAGCTCAAGGCCAGCCTCAACTGCATAGCGAGACCCTGTCTCAAAAAAAAAAAAAAAAAAAGTTCTGAAACAAGAAAAAAAATAAATAAAATTAAATTTTTTTAAAAAAGTTACGCTTTTTCTATGCAGAAATTTGGAAATCTAAGCCTATATTAATTTGTAGCAGGATAAGACAACCCATACATTTTGAAAAAAAAATAACTAATACATATTTGGAGAGAGGTCTTCTATCTAGAATTTATAAAGAACTAAGAAACATCATTAGGGTCCCAAAATTCAAACACCCATTCCAGAATGGGGCGTCTGAGGTGAGCACACATTTCTAAGAGAAAGAAATTCAACAAGCCTATAAATGCACGAAGAAATGCTCCACATTGCTAGCCATTTGTGAAATGCAAATCAAAACAACACTTAGATACCATCTCTCCCCAGAAAGAATGACTGTCATAAAGGAATTAACCAACAATAAATGTTGGAGAGGCTGTGGGGAAAAAGGAACACTTCTCCACTGCTGGTGGAAATGCAGACTGGTGCAACCATCAAGGATAGCAGTGTGGAGACTCATTAAAAACTAGAACTGGAAATCCCATCCCATCCAGATATTTCCCTACTGGGAATTTTCCCAGAAGAACTAAAAACATATCACAGTCACATCTGTGCACCTATGTTTGTAGCAGCACAATTTACGATAGCCAAGTCTCGGAAACAACCAAACTGCACATTATCTGAAGAATGGTTGAAAAAGATGTGAAGTTTTTATACAATGGGATATTACTCAGCTATAAAGAATGATAAAATAGAAGACTTCATATATAATTGGATGTATCATGAATGTATACTCATAAGTGAAATAAACCAGGCCTACTTGTGTAAATATTGCATAGTCTCCCCTAGTGTAAGAACTCAAAAAAAGAAATGAAAGTGAAGAGGCATAATACAGCTGAATAGAAATCAAGACCTTAAGGATTATACAACAGAGACAGCAAACAGTAAAGATAAGCAACCTGCAAGGAGCAAAACCATGCACTTATGCACACAGGATGAGTTAGACAATGGTCGGTCCTAAGAATCTGCAACAGGTTGTTGACACTCAGAGTAGCAATGTGCAGGCCTAAAGCCATGCTTGGAATCCTTGTCATTCTGGCCTTTTAGATGTGTGCTGCAACAATCATTTCAATTACTGCTGTACTCTCCTCAAGTCAATGTTTTAAAAGAAAACAAAAATGGGTAATTAAAGAGAATTGAGAAAAAGAAAAATTCCACAGGATTGTTCTAAGCATTTTTTAGTGTCTTATAAAACATACATAGTGCGTGCAGGGGTGGAGGGGCATCCGATGGAAAGATAAGACCATACAAACATGCAATGTATGCCCTTCTAGATCATTCAGATCCTGCTCTGTGCAACTTTTAGCTCTTCCCCAAATTCGAAATAGCAATGAGAGGCAAATTCCTCCAGGCCATTCTGGCCATTGAAGCATCCATGACAGTCCAACTCAGGACATTCACGGATGGGAACTTCCAGAATTGCTCAGAAAGTGACTAGAAGAATGAAGTCAGTGTGTTCAAAGGGAGAAAGAGGACAGAGAAGAGTATTCATGGCAGTGTGACTCTAGTCAATTTTTAAAACTTAAAATCAACTATCCTTGTGAATCACACCTTGTAGATTCACCTTGCCCTCCGGATATTCCATTTCTGGATGCATACCAGCTATTATAAACTGAACTACTATAACCACAAATGTGTATGTATGATTTTAATGTTATATTTTAAAATTTTTAAAGGAAAATTCCCAAAGTAACTATATATGAGTGAAATGGAATTACTATATTAGTTACTTTAGGAATCTCCATATAGCTATATATATATATATATATATATATATATATATATATATATATTTCACTTACGTAACATTTTACATACAATGTTTGATCAGCATGATTCCATGGAGGTCGTGAATCTGTGATATTCTATGGTATCTCCTAAACAAATTGCAGCAATGATTACTACAGAGAGTAAGGTAGCATATAACTGAAGCAACATTTTAAACGAGTATTCTTTCTTACATTCTTTTTAATGTATTTGGTATGGGGTCTCACTATGTAGCTCAGACTCACAGTGATCCTCCTGTTTTCATCTTCCCCAGTGCTAGGATTACAGGTGTGAGTCACCACAAGCTGTCGCGTTGGCCAGCTGAGTGCCCAGATGCTGGATTTGTACAGTATGCTGTGCTGGGGATGGATAAACGAGTACTGTTTATATTCTCATACGAATGTTAAATTTTTCTTATGTGTTATCAAAATCAAAGTGGAAAAGAAAATTTCAGCAAAGATTGCACCTACTCACTATATACCTGCGATGACCAATGAGGTCTACTGCTTCCTGAGGTAGGAAACTGTCCTAACTGAAGTACCAGACCTATTAAACCTACAGTAGTTTTAAGTCTTCTTCATTGTCATAGTTTTTATTCCACCAGGCAAGGACACAACATGGGTATTATTCCATCTGTCAACTAAAATGAAATTTTATATTTGAAGCCTGAAAAAACATTGGATGGATTCATAAACTCTGTGAGCTATTGTGAGTTGGATTTTAGATGGCCTAAAATTTATTCCCTGCCATGTGTTAGCTCCTATTCTTAGGATCAATGGTGATATTTTAGCTCTTCAGTCATCAATTCCCGGTTCAACTCAGGCTTTCTGACCTACTTTATTCAAATCTATGAATTGCGTTCATGTCATGTGACACCACAGGAAAAATGAGCATGTTTAATGTTCTGCTATATTTCATGATTGTTCTTCCTATGGACCTGGAAACATGTTCAATCAGTGGCATCCCAATATAAGTGATTTGAGTTTAACAACTTAGAAAGTGATCATAGCATTTAATTGAGAGTGACCAATCTAGACTGTGTCCTGATTCTTATTATTATTTGGAGCATGTGAATCTCAGTCATCACCGCAATTGCCTACTCATCTTCTTTGTTCCAACGGATTTCCTGACTTATTAATCTTATACACAGCTCTTTTCATAGTATTAAAGCTATCTTGTCTATTTCTTGGAATTTGTCATGTTGCACAATGTTGTCGTGTCATTAAAATTGCTGCCCCAAGTTTCCAATGCTGACACCTTCCCTGTATCATTGTGTCATCTCATCACCTCATGAATATTATGAAGTCTACCTCTCAGACAAAGTTGTCTATTGTCAAACCTTGTTTTTCAAAAAGTTCTATCATCAGACTTCATAGGGGTCCCATTCCAGTGCCATTAGCAAATATTGCTAGTTGTAATGAACAAAATGATCTTTTAGGCATTCCTATAGAACATAATCCTCTGATCTGAGATAATAAATCCATGACAACCAGCGTATTTATCTCAACTTCATTTTTTCTTTCCTCTATTATCTTTCAGGGCACTTTAATTTTTCTTAATGTAGGCAATGTAGTTCTTTGGGTTACTTAGCAGAGAACTCACCCTACTTCCTGGGGTACTTGTGAAGAGGTTCAATCCCAACTTCAGTTCAAGACTCTATGCTGATACACTCTTACATTTTGGGTGTAACTTTTTTTCTGATAGGTCACTCTCAAAATCCAATCACAGTTGTACATGTCATTGTCTATCTGTATATAATTATGTAATGCATAAGTCTTGCAATAATTTGAGTGGTTTTTCCATTCATTCTTATCACACCAGATTATCCTTACTTAGATTATGATAGGACTTGATTTTCATCAATTTTTTTTGCTTACAGAAATGAAGGCTGATGAAATGGTAGAATTTTTTGACATCTGGGGAAGAGTTCTATGCAATACGTTGTAGAAGAGCAGCAAAACTAAATCTCAACAACCAAGAGGTAGGGAGGGATACCTCCTCTCCAGCCATGATCAATAAAGAAACATCTGAAAGAACAGTCCTGTAGGTGAGTATCCTTAAAAATGTCCACATCTCATGCTTCAGGGCCAATGTATTTCCAAATCAGTGTCTGGGCTTCAGCCAAAAATGATCTACCTCCCAGAAGCTCCCAGATGTCTCTAGGGGTCTGCAATAATTATTATCAAGTGTCCCATTGGCTACAGAAGCTGTCCTTCCACTCCTAGATGACTGTCTCCTTTAAATTTATAATAAGCTGCCCTTGCACTCACCTCGACATCTAACTGCTTGTGGTTTCCACTCAAACTTCCATTATCCTTCTACAGGGCGCCAGGCCCAAACCTTTCTTTTTGTTTGTTTTTTATTTTCACTCGTTCTGTTTTTTGTTTACCATTGATGCCTATACTCATGTCTTATAAGTTCCTAAATTATTGGGGTTGAAAGAACTCTCATTCCCCTGGAGCGTATCTCCAGATTGCAATTTGTGAGCTACTCATATATTATGTTACATCCTCTCCACTGCTAATGGTGACAAACTTTTCATCTGCAAGCTAGTGATCAGTCCAGTTTCCAACGCATGTCCTGCTACCTGGATTTCCAGCCTCTGCCAGCAATATCTGCGTTACGTTAGATGACTGGTCAAAAGGAACAAGATCAGCTTATTTGTACAAAGGAAATTTGTTGGGAAACATGATGGAGGAAACAAGGTGGCTAAAGATGGATGCGATACAGGCCCTACTGCTGGGGAGTAGATACGAAGAAAGTAACATTTGCTAGGAACAATTTCAGACTGCACACCTTCCATAAAGATTTTGTCACACCAGTGGATTCAAGAGTCAGATGTCAGAGAAGAGTAATATTTTCAGGAACAGACTTACACCTGCATCCATTCCAGGATCTGCACATGAGATTCATTTTCTGGCATAAACACAGTGGAACATTCTGTACTCAGCAGCATGAGCACCTATCAATTATTTTTGCAGCAGAAAATCTCACTGGTGCTTCTTGACTATCATAGAAAGTATTAAAAAACCTGTGATGAATTTCCAGAAGTTATATGAGGTGCAATGTGGAATGGGAAACTGCTAACACAAAAGACCAATATTTGCAAATGTATTGATGTATGAAGCCAAGTTTGACTTATAACGTATATATTCAGTAAGTATTATTAAAATATAACCTTATGAAAGAAATGTAAGAGATCAAGGCAAATGCTTAGATAGATGGTTAAGTTTCAGAGTTAGAATACATAAAATGATCATTCCTGTTCTGTTTATGATGTACACATACTGCTGGAACAAAATATTTGGGGAATTTGGTTTTATTAAGTTCAACCCTACTTGTGTTTAAATCTCATAGATGCTCCAGCACAGAGCTTCTGAGGTTATGTTTTATGATTTTCATACTTCTCCAAATTTTCTAGCTGAGAATCGATGGAAGCTGAGATCTGTTGCTGGGATGTTTCAGCTCTGTGGAAGGGTTTACAACATTGCCCCGCACCTGCCGTACACTGCGCTAGCTCAGAAAGTGTTCGTTTCTTTTCTTGCTTCAAGTACAATATGGTATTTGGCCAGCAATGCATTATGATTGTCACATTGAGGATTCTCCCACAGAAAATATTTTAGTTAGAAATCATCTTAGTCATTTTATTTTCACTATCACACAGTATACACCATGTCCCAAACAAGGGTGGGACAGTTTATTTTGGCTCATGGTTTGTACATGTTTATATCCGTATTCTGCTAGCTCCAAGATGGAGAGAGCCACAGAAATAAACAAACAAACAAACAAACAAACAAACAAAATAAAAACAAATAAGCAAAAAACATTGTTGTGTTTATGGTATTTGAAAAGAGGAAAGAAAATGAAAACAAAAAGCCTGAAAGGGTAGCAATATCCTTATTGGCTACGGCCCAGTTACCCCCTATTCCCTGACAAGCTCTACCTTCTAACAGGATTCTGGATCCATCTAAAGGTCCAAAATACATTCTTAAAATCTTCTGTATGGGGTCGGTGAGATATCTCAGTGGTCTAAAGCATCTACTTAGGTAAGCTTAGGCAGGAACTGAGGCTTGATCCCTGGCACCATATGCTGTGCCAGCCCCACCCCCAGGACAGGCTGAGCAGGCCATATCATTAAAAAATTAAAATGAAACCATGTGCATGGTTGCCTGAGATCTTGGTGGGATGTCTCTTTGTAAGCCACAGAAATGGTTCTTTGACATTTGTCTTCATTTTCTTTTATTCCATCTGGTCAACTCCCTCTCCACTTTTCCCTCATCTCCCTGGCCTTGAATCCAACATGTAGTCCAAGTTGGCCTCCAACTCATGACAATGCTCCTGTCTCAGCCTCGCAAGTGGTGGGATGAAGGCACGTGCCTGCACTTCTAGGTGATATTTAATTTTCTGATACATGAAGACTAAGTTAGAAACATTTGACCACATATTTTGTTTTCTCTGTGATAATCTCTGTACAAGTCATACAGTCATATTGGTTTTAGCCAGTGATGGCCATGGATTGGATTGATTTGTGTCCAATCAGAGCAGAATATTAGTTTTCAAAGCAAAGCCAATGTTTTGGCTTAAAATACATCAGACTAGCAATATTGCTAATGAAAATTTCTTTTGCATTATTGTGCTTAGACAATACTATGTAATATTCTCAGTTACAGTGTATCAGAAAAAAATACTTAAAGCTGTAGAGCTTAGCTCAAAATCAAACTAAAGTACTTCTTAAAAATGTGTATTTTACTAGTGTATAATCCCTAAGTAAAATATCTGATTTCTAATAAAAATGAGTACATCTCCAATAAGTATTTAATCTTCATAAAGTTGTACCAATTTAAAAACAAAACACAACCAAAAGATCTTGATTATAATGATTGTTTTCCTTGAATAATGAAATGTGCTTCTAAATCTAGCTCATACTTCCAATTCTGACTTCCATAGCAACTGTATGAATCTCTTGGATAGCTCACAGTGATTTTTTAAAATGTGTTTAGTACAGTCTGCAGGATCTCACTGCACATATCAGACTTCAAGTGATCCTCCTGTTTTCAGCCTTCTAACAGCTTGCATTAAGGTGTGAGCCATCACATTCAATCTCAGTCCACCCCAGGGAGCCCCAGCGGTAGGACCCACATGGCATGTGGGGCAGAGGATTGAACTCCGGTTCCTACGATCTGTCTAAGCTGGTGTCTTAGTCCCCTGAGCTATCTGGCCTGCACTCAATAATTGATTTTGAAGAATGACTGATTTATTCCAGTAGTGCTTAAGAAATCTGAGTGTAAAAAACTTATCACACAGTCATAGTTCCACATTAGCACCCTTACGCAAATGGCTAGTCTGAAAGAGGATTACTAATAAAGGTAAGTAAGAGTGATGAGAGAGAAAACTACAAACAGGATATTCAGAGTCCTGCTTCATGAATATGTGTGTAGTATGTTGACTTATCAATATGCTGATTTCTTAAAAAAATGTATCTGGATTTGAAGGAAAATGAAAGTGTCCCTCCTTCTTGGTACATGCCTGTATTCCCAGCACTTGAGAAGGTGAAAACAAGAGGATCTCTGTGAGTCTGTTCTGTGTAGTGAGACTCCCTAGACCCTGTACTAAATATTAAAAGAAGAAAGAAAGAAATCATCCCTCCTTATATCAAGTTTTGTGTTTAAAACTTGTTTGCTTGCATTGTGTTAGTTTTCACAAGAAAACCCAATGTTTAAAAACAAGAAAGCCATAACTCCTAGATTATGATCTAAGATACAAATGGGTGGTATTGACCCTGGACCACAAAACCTCTAAATGAAAATATCCATCTAATAAGTGGAACGTTAGCTGGATAAATAACATTTCCCCATGGAGAAAGTCATTTGTAAACTCATGGTTCTACCTAGAGCCTAGATATATTTTAGCCAAATAAATGTCTGACCAATACATTTAGAATCAAGGAAACTGATTGATGTTCTTGAAGAAAGAATGTTTCTCAGGTTGAACATCTTGCAGTCAGTGAACACTAATAAAAAAGAGCAACTCCATCCAAAATAAATCTGAATCCCAGACTGGCAATCAATGGGGTGAAAAAATACTGCTTTCCATTACAATAAACACGACTACCATCCCGTATATTTTCCTATAACAAAAGGTAAGTGAACAGTGCTTTTCTTGAGGATCATATTATTATTCTTGTTATTTTCTGGATATTCTTCAGTATCATAAAACTAAAAAGAAGTAATGTTGCCCAGGGTTCTATAATTGTCAAAGAATAATTGTGTATGTTTGGCTTTTGCATAGGAAGCATGGTGTTCACCCGTGTATTGGTGCATTTTCGATATGCATAATGACAGCATGCTTCATATGGAACATGTACCTATACATATTATGTTTTGTTTTGTTTTGTTTTTGTCTTTTTGAGACAGGGTCTCGCTATGCAGTTCAGGCTGGCCTTGAGCTCACTTTTGTAGCCCAGGCTGGTATTGAACTCACACCAGTTCTCCTGCCTCAACCTCCCAAGTGCTGGGATTTCAGGCGTGCACCACCACGCCCAGCTCCATATTATGTCTTAAAACTTCTTCCTTTTTCATTTTCTCTCCCTTCCTTTCTACCTCATTTCTCTCTTTATTTGCAAAAGTTTTGTTTATGTTTTCCATCCATTCTTTTTTTCATTTTCCTTCCTTCCTTTCCCCACCCCTTTCCTAGTTCTCATTCCCTTTCAACATTTTCCATCATAAATGTTAAATAAAATATAGTAAATGTTTAAAACTAATAAAGTACGTTACTACACCAAAGGAAAGTATAGTTATCCTCCTGCAAATACTCAAAATACTCCTTTTCAATTCAAAACTGTCATGTTTTTCTTGGAAATATATTTTTACTATTTTTTTTTTAAATTTAACATTCAGTTTATGTTTTCAGTCACCCTTTGTATTAGACACAGAGACAAATCCAAAGGAACCCACTTCTATTTCATAAGAATTTATTGGTGTCACATATTCTTCGGGTAAGAGAAATTAACCATATGCTATTTTTATGTTTTTCTTTATTTTTCAGTAAAATTTCAAGAAAATCTAGTTTGGTATTGAAAGGAAAACACTTTTGGCTGGGGAGATAGCTCCGAGGCACAAGTGCTTGCTGGGCAAGTGCAAGGTCGTGAGTTCGAACCCTGGCCCCCCCCCCCAAAAAAAAAAAAAAAAAGGAAGGAAAACACCTTTTTCTTTTTTTGGGGGGGAGTACCAAGAATCAAACTCAGGACCGCACTTATTCCACTGAACTATCTCCTCAAGAGAGCAAAACATCATATCCCACACGGCCTTACACTTTCTTTACCCAGTTTTATAAATTCATTTTATATTCATTTTTCTATGTCACTTATTAAAAGTAAACTCTTCATCCTATTCTACGAAAGAGAAAACATGTAGTTAGTGATCTTGGATGCATTTTTTAAATGACATATGTATTTTTCAATACTCAACATCATGCAAAATCTTTCTGTGAATGACTGGGAAGTTAATCTGAACAATTTAGTCACAAGTTCAGACTTGAAACAATTGCCTAATAAATTTCATTATGCTGTGGCCCAAAACAAACAAACAAAATACCGTCCATACAAGATGTTTTAAGTCACTTTCTAACTTCTCATCTGTTCAATTTTGGGGCCTGAAAATTGTTAGCTACAACCCTACACTTGCCTTGTAACCCGGATGGAGCTGATATGGGCAGGTCGCTCCTTGAAAGAAGAAGTGCTATGCTTAAATTAAGCCCCACTATGGTGCAGTGCAAGTTATACATTTAGGGGAAACTATTTCTTCGGTGAATAAGATATCTTGACATGTCAATGGAATATGAAATTCAATTTCACAAGATTTTTCTAGTGCCAAAAGAGATTTAAGTAGAGCTATCATTTTTAGTCTTAACAGGGAAGATAAGTCTTCCTCTACACACTTCTGCATTCCTCGTCTGTAAAATTACATTTTATCAAGCTTCATAAGCCTAGGCAGTCTTTAAGCCTTCAGGAAAGCAGAATAACATTTCACCATTAGATTGTTTTCTGTTTTCACTTTTAGGAACATCTTGAACTTCAAATTATCCCATTGTTCCTTTCCATGCCCCATTGAAGATTCTCTTTATTAAGCAGTCGTCACAGAGCTAGGCTCATTAGAAGGAAAAATAGACTTAATGTTTTCCTTAATGCATATTATCTCAAAAAGAACACATAATTCTACCATCAGTGCATATATTTTAAAAACATAATCCAGTAATATTAAGACCACCTTTTCAAGAAGCAGTGTTATAATCTCAATGAGACCTTAAAACTAAAATTTTATAAAAGCATAAAAAATCAGGTTTAAGGAGTTCTTAAGTAGGTAGTCTTTAAAAGTTATTACGCTGATTTCAGCTTCTACTATAAATATTCTGGTGGCAATATTCTATTTTTGTAATCACTGTTTGCTTCCTTGACTGTGCTTGTCATATCATAAAGTACTTCAAACATTTAAATATATTTTATTTCCAGTCTTCAGTGGTAATGCTGACATGCCCTTAGTTCAATGTCATTCTTCCATTCACTATATCCTAGCATTGTTTCAATTGCCCAAATCAAACCTCAGATGTTTTCTACTCAGTTGTAATTAAAATAAGAACCAAACATACCTTCCACCAAAGTGCTCACTAATGGAGTTACAAGTAATCAACTTAACTTGTGTACCAAATATCAGACACACCCCAATTAAGTATTATTTGAAAGTAGTTAGATGTCACAAGAGGAGGTATGGTAGATATCACAGTAAGGAAGCCCGGGGATAGTAGATGATTTTTTTTTTCTTTTTAAGAATCCCTTCATGCTCTGTACATTTTCTAGACTCTCACACTGATTTAGATAATTACCATTGTGGGTTGTTAGTTAATGAATTAATTTCATGCCACCACATATCACCGCATTTTATTTCATTTCCCATTCCTTTGATAACTTAAGGTATAGATTGAAGTAGTTTTAAATAGACCTATGCATACAGATACTCTGAAACAAAGAAATCATAATAAATTTTCAAAAAACTAAATGTGGTAGATGTGCTCCCAGTGGGTGTGCATCAGGTAGACACGGCAGTGCCCGGCTCCAGAATTTAATGAAAGTTTGATTTCTCCTGGCTTCAGATTCTCCCTGCCCTTCCTGGATTGTCTGTTCTTCCAGGAAATATTTTCATAAGAAGACAATACTGATCAACATCCTTCTGGAATTGCATGCCTTTTTACTGCTGCTTTTAGCTTCTGTCCCTCAAATCAACATTACTATCTTAGGTCAGCTTTTTCCAGGAGGAGAGGAGCAGATACAATCTGCTCACTGTATTATTCAAACTTCACAGCTATTTGAGATATATAATGAGAAAATAAAATAATATAGTTGATAATCAGGCTGGCTGCATTGTTTATGTATATCCCAGTGCGCTGATAAGGTTTACCTTCACAGCAGATACTAGGAGTATTTCACACGTTTCTTCCCTGGAAGTCTGGATAAGCTGTATGAGTTTGTGCCCCTGGGTAATTGTATAGGCCTAGGTACGTGGTCCCCTAAAGTATACTCTACGTGAACAATATGATATGCTCATGTTGTGCACTGTTTCTGACAATTGTGTTATGATACCAGAATGGTAAGGCTCATTTTCCTCCTTGATATTTTAAAATCTGATCACAGCCAACTTCTATTGTGTGGAAAGGTTCTGTAAAGGAAGACAAACAGATTTCACAAGGAAAATGTATACTTACTTTATACTGAGAAACGATGCAATGAAGTTACTACCATCAATTCCTTTCTCACAGGGACTACATTTATGTTGCTTTCCAGTTTTTTTATTTCATTTGTATGTTTCCACTTTTTATCACCCCTCAATAGATTATTAAGTCAAATCTCTTAGATGTATTTTTAGGGATTATCTATGTAGCATCTAAAATGCTCAATTTGCAATGATAATATATTATATCTCAAAGGTATATTTGTAAAGGTATCATGCTACAGGCATAGCATTGAGTTCTCTCACACGCAGCTGGCACTAAGCTCTCACTTATTCTTGTACTTGGTCCTGTCTCAGTTATTTGTGGTTACTTTGTCACATCTTTATTTCTACGATCTGTTTAGTACCCCAGTCACTGAACTAAGCTTAGCTTAAGTAGACTCATCGTAAGTCATTCACTAGTTGCTTAAACAATCAAAACGTAGCGCCTATGCTAGAACACAACAGATTCTGCCAACTTTGACCTACCTTGACTGTTGACTTTGGTCTCCTTTTGTAAAAGTATGAGGGGCTGAGAGATAGCTCAATAGGGGCTGGGAGATAGCTCAATAGAATAGGTACTTGCCTGGCAAGCACAAGGGCCTGAGTTCAATCCCTGGTCCCACAAAGTAAAAGTATGACATATTTCTCTACTAAGATAAATGCAAATCCAGCTCCATTCTTGGCAATACAGTACTCTGGCCTTTGGGTTGGGTTACTAATCATTATGTTATAAATTGTGCAAAATGAGTAATGCTAAATAGATATTCCTGCCAACAATTTAAAGTTGTAGATAGTGCTGAGTGCATACTGAAGCATGTAAACTTTTCCTCAAAGGAAGTGCAAAGCCAACTTGAACTATATCCAAATATCCACCACAGGGACTTATAATCTTTATTTAAATTCATGTTGTGATCTTTCTTACTTAAAATAAATTAGATTACTGTAGCTGTGCTTAAAAACAAAAGCAGATATATATGTTAGATAGACCCCCGTGAATTCTCACTTTTGATATAAGTAACTTTGGACTGAGAAAAGTGGTATTAAAACATTTATTTCGAGTAATGCTGACAGTTGGAACATGATTTTTATAAGATAACATTCCAATCTCTGGTCCTTCACTCTTTTAAAGAGACAGATATAGAGAGATAGAGACAGGAGGTCCTCAAAGTTAAACCTTTCGAAGCACAGAATTCGGTAGCATTTACTACATTTGGCAGTTCCTGCAACAATTTCCCACTTCTATTTTGAAAAGCTTTCACACCTGCAAATGAGAAACTATGCCCATTAAATTGGGTGTCGTGTTTATCATCTAACAAGTTTTATCAGCCATTCATCTGTTTGCTGTCTCTACACCTATAATTATTTGGTATATTTTAAATAAAGGCCGTTATGAAATATTCACCTTTTGTGTTTATCTTTTTTATGTAAGAACTCTGTCCTGAGTTTTAGCCACACTCATACTGTTGTATTTTCCAGTACTTAAGAGCTTTTGCTATAGAGTGTTTTCATTGTTTAAGTTTACCACGTGGAGCTACCTCGTCATCTGTCGATGAATACTTGATGTTTTTTATATCATATATATAAATATGTATGATAAAATAAATTGTATGCATTTACTAAAAATGTGGTTGTCTTGGCCATGTGGTAATTTTATTGGTAACTTTCAGATATGTGATTTTTTTTTTACAAAAAAAATAATTCATTAATAAAACTTACACTGAGAAGCCTGCCTGATAGCTCAGTGGACTAAAGTACATGCTTAGGTGAGTTATCCCATGCATGCAGTGCCAGAACCACCCACAGAGTATACTGAGAAGGTGACTGAGCCTGGCCGTGCTGGCACGCGCCTGTAATCCCAGCACATTGGGAGGCTGAAAACAGGAGAATTGCTGAGTCTGATCGACATAGTGAGACTGTATGCCTCCTAGACCCTGTCCTAAACACAAAAAGATAATAATAATAATAATAATAATAATAATAACAATAACAATAATAATAGTAATTATTATTATTACATTATAATTTAGGTGGCAAGTATAAATTATCTAATTTTTAATCATCATCAATATGAATGGTAGATATAGTTATCCATGTCTTATAGATACAGAAATGA
Organism: Myocastor coypus; assembly: GCA_004027025.1. Lineage (NCBI taxonomy): Eukaryota > Metazoa > Chordata > Mammalia > Rodentia > Myocastoridae > Myocastor > Myocastor coypus. Next base: position 27,490 of record PVJA010025255.1, read on the forward strand.
AATTAACAATTAAGCAGAATGCACAGTGTAGTCTGGATGTTCTAACCAGATAATTTCTAGTGTGCACTCTAAATCTGAAATTCTATTATTCAAAGTGTGAGATGACACAGGAAGCAGATGCCAAATAGCCCCTGGTTTTCAACTCACAGAGCAGCACTCGCAGCTCTACAGTTACAGCTTCATCTGCCCATTCCTCATTGCTGATCCTTATGAATTGTAAAAATAAAAAAAATCAATGCATATTAGAGGCCATGAATGACTGTCTGCCTCAGTTTCGGAGGGCTTTTTAGTTTGTGAACCATGATTCACTCTTGCCAGTACTTTGGATAGACCCAAACCTGTCTTGTGGCTTAATTTCACTCATCAACTCTTAGTAAAATTATAATTAAATTCTTTGGTGGGAGGAGAAGTTAGAGTATCATAGGTTATTTAAATGATAAGAACTGGATAAACCAATTGAGCCCAAAATATAACATGCTTTCTAAGCAAAGAAGGTCTGAAGTCAGCTACACACAGACTCGTGGGTTCAGAAATGAAGGATGAGTCAACATATGCAGCACAGAAACAATACTGAATCGAAAAAGACACTGGGCAATTTGAATTTCCATATGTGGCAGCTTATTTCTCTGTATCGCAGGTCCTTTTCCATCCTGGCTTGACTTTTGGCCAATCTCCTGGCTAACCACTTCCTACTTCAGTTCCCCTCTGTGCTTTTAGAAAGGATTGAAAGTAGCAGTTAAAGCTGGTAATGCCCAATAGTCAAAGCAAATTTTGTTTACAAGATGCTTCATGTTACAGTGTTTGCATTGTCTAAATAACAGGCAATAAAATCTATCAGCTGGAAACTTCCCCTTGCAAATGAGCAGACAGTTTTAATCAGTATCTTGTGCTGAGCAGTCTTTCAAGGACAGCCTGGCTTTCACATTGGAAAGCTGACTGAAATGATATTTAAGTATTCACTGAATTAAAGATTATGAATCCTAAACTGTGCTGAGCTCCATAGTAGCTACAGAAGTAACAGGAGATTTTCCTGATTCTAGGAATTTGACAATATTTGTGGGTACAAATTAGTCCACTATGATTAATGAAGGAAGAGCTTTTAGGAGCTGGATATAAATAAACCATGAGAACAATCTTGCAGAACAAAATTTGGGTTCAGGATATTCCTGTACAGCATCATGGGTGAGCCTAACAATTTTTCAAATATGATATTATAAAGGAGATGAAAAGCAAAATGTTAAACATTATGTAGATTATTAAGAAATAGTTCATGCCTCATAAAATAATAGAGCTTGAATAGCAAAATGGAGCAAAGTAGAGATGATGCACAGTTAACAAAAACTCTCTCAAGCTACACAGATAGTTTAAATCTGAGGAAATTATTACAACTTAATGAAATGAAAATTAAATGAGTTGACTCTGCATGTACGAAAGATGGATACAGCTTAAAACATTACTCTAAGATCCAGAATCATGAGCTTTGTAATTTCTTTTAACCTAAGGGTGAAAAGATATCAATCTAAATGATACAATGAAGAATTTAGTGGAACAGAAGGACAAGAAAACTTATAATTGAAATTTAATGTTAGTGATATTTTTTGCCTCTTTCTCACTCTTTTCTTCATTCATGTTTTTATACACAAATTCTTTGAGGCTCTTTTGGAATGTCATAGGAAAAACACATCATAAAATAAGCTTTTTGCACTATGATGACCCTCGTTTCTCCTTAAAGTTGTAACCCCATATCTAACCCAGGTAAAAATCATCAGCCCAACATGTTGCAAGTCGCAGTCATAATAAAACACGCGTAATTCTGTGCTATCTGTGTACTTGGTAGCAGCATGGTAGATAATTGTTTACTGTCGTAACATGCCAGCATGTGCGTGCCTTTCCTGACTGGAGACACCGTGCATTTGCACCAAAAGGCATCCAGGTTAATAGAGTGTTCCTAACATCCTCTGCTCTCCTCTGACCTCTAGAAATCAGAAAGTGCACGTTCACACCAGTTTTAATTATCTCATATTTATTTTTCTTTAATTTTAAAAGAAAAATGTATTGTTATATTTGACATTCATAACATGATGTCAACAGATTGATAAAGATAATAAAATAGTGGTCACACTGCAGCAGAATGGCCTACGTGTCACTTCATACAATGCTTGGATCTTAGGTCGCTGTTGAAGACAAGAGCAGATCAAGTCTACTCAGTTCACACACACACAAAAAGCCTAACAAAATCCTATCAAATCTTCTTAACTACAATCATCGCTTTGTGCATTAGGTATGCAGACTTCTTCACCCTACATTCTACTTTGTGTAATTTGTGTCTACATGTTGCAATATTCACCTTCCTAAACATTGTAACGGTTCTCTTACTCTGCACATCTGTACATTTGATCGTTTAAATACATACAGTGAAATAATGTAATATTTTCCCTTCAGTTAGAGTTCTTTTCACCTAATGGTAATGGCCTCTCTGTCTATTCATACTGTGGCAGGTTATAGGCTCATCATTATTTTTTCACTTTTTTAGTACTTTTAGTTAGTATTCAAAAAAATCTTGGGCAAATTTTTCTTATATTAACATAGAAGGAAATCATAAATTCCTTAATAATAGTATTTTACCCTCTGTTTATCAAATGTGTCTCTGCTTAGATTTATCTGTCCTCCATTTCAGCATCTCTTTAAATCGTCCCCAAGTGATGTAAGGATGCCAAACCCTTCGCTCAGTTTCATTATTCACTCCCTCTATGTCTTGTTGTACAGACAGTGTTGGGTATGGGGATGAATGCCTGTGATCCCAGCAACTGGGAGCTGAGTCAGGAAGATCTCCAGGAGTTTTATGTCAGCCTGGGCTTCAAGGTCAACCTGTAGTACATAGCAAGGCCTTGCCTCAATAAATAAATAAATAAATAAATAAATAAATAAATAAATAAATATTAAAATTGAAAAGTGTATCTTTCATTTGACAATATCAAACAGAGAATGCTCTCAAGTTCAAAGCATACAAACTTATAAAACATACATTGGTACAAATTTTTGTGTGAAGTGAACTGGTCAGCATGATCCTGTCTCAGAATCCTCAAGTGCAGCAAGAATTAGAACAAATATCAATGTACCTTGATAATCTAGAAAATATATATCATTCCTACAAGGTTACATAGAAACAAAGGACATATCTAAGTAGATTTGGGCATTGTTGCAATTGAGAGCATAATAGAGTTTTTAGTTATTTCCTCTTTCCTCTTCTGCTCTGCAAGAATATTGGCATTTTTTATTGTTTGCTTTGCTTTACTGTTTGCTTTTCAGCTTTCTTTACAAGAAGGAAGGAAACAGGCCAGGGACATGGCTCAGAGGCATAACCACCTGCCTGACAAGTCCAAGGTCCTGAGTTTGATCACTTTAGGTGGGGTGTGGGCAGCAAAAGAGCTGAGAAGAAAGAAGAGAGGGGAGGACAAGGGAGGGGAGGGAAGACGAGG
>PVJA010025256.1:0-30969 GCA_004027025.1 Myocastor coypus
AGAAGAAGAAGAAGAAGAAGAAGAAGAAGAAGAAGAAGAAGAAGAAGAAGAAGAAGAAAGAAGGAGAGGAGGAGGAGAAAAAAGGGGAGGAGAGGGAGAAGATGGGAGAAGGAGAAGAAGAAGAGAAAAGAAAAACTGAAACAAAACTGCAAAAGGAAACTGACTCTCTCTCCGGAGGAGTGAACCGAGGTAGAAAGGCACAGGACCCAGAACTCACAGGCAGGATGTTAGCAAGAGCAGGGAGGAGTGCAGTTTGGGTGGCAGGTGCAAATTCAACCTTACTTTGTCATGGCTTTGCCCTGAAGCCAATGGCTCAAATGGGCAGCAGGCCTGTCCCCTGGGCTCCTCGTTTCAAGCTGGCCTGGTACTCCCTCAGGTAAAACTTCTTACGGGGCCTTGTCCTATGAGATTGATTACTTTGGGAGTCATCCTCACAGGCTAGATGATCTACAGGAGGTAAGCATGGCACAGAGTTTCTCTGATTGGTTGGGAGCATACCTGCAAAACTGTCATAGCCCCATGAGAAAGCGCCTCCTAATTTGTACCTCTGAAGCAGACCTTTAAGCAATCGAGCTCATTCTGTTGTTGCTGCCATGCGGACATAGAGGAGACAAGGACAGCAGACAGATAAGATGAGAGTGTTGTCCAGGGCCACCATGATGCTGTACACTGGGACACAGAGGCGCACACACAGGACTCCTAGGCACACACCCCAGGCAGGAAGGTTCAAGGCAGGGAGTAGGGGCCAAGCTATACTCTTATTAGATGTTCCACAAAGCTGGAATTGCTCAGCTGTGACCATTTTGAAGCACAGAAAGCCCCCTTGCACATGAAAATGCACCTTCCCAGGCCTCAGAGGGCAGAACGAGCTCCTCGCGAGCTCCCATCTTGGCCAGAGATTGTGATGTTGGAGCCAAGGATGAAACTTGAACCCAAAAAACAATGGTTGAGTTTCATAATGCCCAAGCTCTCTCACGGGCCAGCATGGAGAATAAATGGGGGCTCATCCTTGGAGCCAGAGACCCTGCGAAATGGGTGATGTGAAGGCGGAGTCGAAATCTGGGTACCGAGCAAGGGGGTGTCTTAAAGGGACAGCTTTAAGGAATAGAGTCAAGGTGACAGAGTTCATGAAAGAAAGATGTAACACTCAAATGTGAGCCTCAGATAAACAAAAATGAAAGTTCCTTTGGCACAAGCATGCATCATGCAAAGCTTACAGCATGAGGAAGATGAAGAGTTAAGAGAGCAGAGGAACGGGTAGCTGGTGCTGAAATCCAAGGTCAGCAGCACTCTAGCCCGTTGCTCTGGCCCTGGTGGGAGTCTTATTTCTCACCAGAGATGAACCAGGTTCTCATTCATTGCTTGCTAGCTATCCAGTGGAAGATGCGCGAGTGTTTGTCCCGGGAGAGGTGGCAGTGATCGGGTGCCCAGAAAGCACATCCTGACTACCCACAGTCATGGGCCTTGCCCCGGGTGGTACACACAGGCAGGGACACCAAGCCTGGAGCCCTAGGAGCTAGCGGTTGGAACCAACTTTACAGCCAGGCTGCTGATACAGGAAGCCACCCCAGGCACCCCCACAGCTCACAGGGTCCTGGGTCTCAGGGGGTAGGCTGTGTGAGGAGGAGAATCTGTGTCTCCCGATATCACGGCCTAGGCTGCCAGGCAGGTGGCACGCAGGGTGGGAAGCTGTGGGCTCTGGGTACCCTGCAACCTCTGAGTGACTCGACCCAAGCAGAGTGCCCAACTAAGTGCCACTTTTGGGGACTGTCCAGGGTTTTTCAGGGGAGCAGGGTCACAATGGCTCCTACCAGCAGGCACTGGCTGGACCCAAATGGTGCCAGGCGGAGGGGGGCTGTGTGCATGTCTTCCTCCAAGTAGGAACAAGCTGTTGGCGGCTGGGGATGCCTACAGTGTGCCTGCCGTGCAGGGCGGGATGCAAGGGGGAAGCTTGTTCTCGCTGCCATCAGAGATGAGGGAAACCAGGAGAGCCGGGCGAGGCGTGTGACCTCAGCATGCAGTGCCCGGAAGCCGTAGGAGGTTTACTGCTTATTCTGGCACCCACTTGTGGATGCATTAGATGACCTTTGCTTTGCATTTGAAAACAAGGTCTCTCTATCTAGTCCATGCTGACCTTGAACTCACTATGTAGCCAAGCTGCCCTGGAACTTGCAGCAATCCTCCTGCCTCAGCCTCCTGATTTATTCCAAACAAGCATCCCTACAACTGGCTCCTTTTGTAGCTTTTGATGAACCCTCAGATTTCTTCATACCTCAATTTCCTCCAATGTAAAATGGAGATACTGTCTTATATCAGGGGGTTTTCACACTGGGTCCTGCAGAGAGTGGGAGTTCTTCTAAAGGTGGTAAAGCTCAGGCTTGGTGTTCCCAACAGGCCCTAAGTGAAGCTCCCTGTAGGGCTTCTCATGGCATGAGGGGAGAGAATTGCACTCTTTAAATATATTACACAGAAACACTACTGTAAGAGAAGCTAACATGCCTTCTACGTTATGGGTTGCATATCATATTTACCACTCACCCTCCTTCTTATTCTATCTACCACAGTCTTCCCTTGTTTCATGACAGATTAAAGAATAAAAATGGACCTAGAATCCTAGCACCTAGGAGGCTGAGGCAGGAAAATTGTTGTGAGTTTCAAACCTGAGCTACAAAGTGAACTCAAGGCCAGCCCGAACTGCATAGAGAGACCCTGTCTCAATAAAGAAAAACAAACAAACAAAAAAGCAGAATGGGAGCCAGGTATAGTGACACACACTTGTAATCACAGCGCACAGGAGGCTGAGGCAGGAAGGTTTAGAGTTCCAGCCCAGCCTGGGCAACTTAGTGAGACCCTGTTTCAAAATAATAATTTTTAAAAATTTAAAGTATTTGGGGATACAGTCCAGTGTAAGGCGTTGGGCACAATCCCCAGTGCCGCCAGGAGGAAACAGAGGAAAAGGAGGGAAGGAAGAGGATGAAAAGGGAGAGGAAGAAAGAAAAGGAGAAATGAACCAAGAAATAGGGTGAGGCCAGCCATCTAGGCGAGTGTGTGCGACCAACCAGTCGTGGAGATCCAGGACAAATGCGCCAAAAAACAACTTCTGAGCCCTGTACTTGGGGCCAATCAAAAAGTGCCATCTTCAATTCTTCTGGCATTGGACGAAGCAGGTGTCTGATTGGACGGTTTAGATGTGATGTCAGCCTAAGGCGTGGAATGCACAAAAGAGCAAAAGATGGCCGCCATGCACTTCGTGGCCCTTGCGCTGTCACTGTCTCCATGGCGCGCTCTCGTTGTGCCGAGCAAACCTCCTTACCTACGCTGAATACGTGAAAATTATTGATGCCTTTCACACGTATCTTGTCCAGCTCTTTGTTCTGAGCAAGAGGAACCTGAAAAGAATCTCTAGGCAGAGCCCACAAAATCCCAGAGCCCTGGAAAGGTGGGATAGCGGCACCTGGGCAGTGTAAAGTCTCAGCATTCAGAGGTGGCCCTGCTGACTGGTCCTGGAGGAGCTTAAATGCTCACCACATTGAAAATGAGGTTCTTCTGGGGGTTGGGAGGCTGCTCAGTTTCAGACAACGGGCCACAAAATGGTCCACGAAAAAAAATTTTTTTTTGTGGGACCAGGGTTCAAACTCACGACCTTGCACTTGCCCAGCAGGCACTTGTGCCTCGGAGCTATCTCCCCAGCCCCTGGTCCACGAAAAATTTTACAAGAAATAATTCCGTGTGCTTTCAAGCCCAAGTGTTTCTGTTTCTTCTTTCACTAATGACTTTGAAATGAATGACACAAGCTTGGGGACTAATAAAGACCAACCACAACAGGAGGAAGAAAAAAAACAGCCCCAGCCTTCCTCTCTGCTAGAGTTCATTGAGGGTTCCAATGTGGAATGTCCCTGGGCAAGCCACCCACTAAAACCAACACAGGCCTGCCCGTGCTGAGACACTGACAACTGAGAGTCCAAGCAAGCCACTAAAGGGGGAAGAACGTGAGCCACTATTGGGTGGGGCAAGTATTCAATGCATCCTCTGTGTGCAGGGTAAAATCGCTTATTATATCACCCAGAGATCCCCTCTGTAAACTTACCCAAATAAACCAAAGCTCCCCAGAGAGGAGCATCACACAAGGCAAAAGCAGAAACGTCTGCACTGCTAAAGGTGTTTCCTTGTCTGTCTGCCTCTGAAGTCCTGATTGTAGCCGGGAGAAGCGGGATGGGGTTTCCGAGTAGCTTCTGTGCTACTCGTAATCCTCCGAGTGTCAACCTCCAGGTGAAGGGACTCTGCTTTAATAAATTGTAGTCTCTATGGTTACTGGAAAGGTGACTTTTCTCTGTCAAGGGTTTTCCAGTTATTAAAAGAAAAGTGGGAACCCTTCTACGTGAGACACAGGAGCGAGTTTCACAGATTTTGTCACCTTTCTCATCCAGACTTGCTGGGGCTGGGCTGGTGGGTGATGCATGGCAGGAAGCGGTCGGTACAGTAAAACTAGGAGGTGACCACGCAGGTCCAGGCAGAGTAAGGATGCCTGCAGGCCCGTGACGCGGGGCAATCAGGTCCTTCTAGCGCTTCCACTGTGGCTTGTCCTTAGTGAGTTCTGGCAAATTCAACCTCAGCTCATATGCAGTAAATGAGACCAGCCACTGGGAAACAGGTCCTGATAGCCATGTCCACCAGCAAGCTACATATGCTCCGTTCAGAGATTAGGGGAGGTGGAGGAGAAAGATCGCATTTTAGGATGTCAACAAAATCTAAGGAAATAAAGAAATGTTATTATGTTGCTCCAAGCCTAAAAACCCTCAGGGAAAGTTTGCTAATGCAGCTATATGTCAAGTCTGTATGGAGGTTCCTCAAAACAAAGCAAAACAAAATCTATAAGTTCCATTCAGCCTGGATATTGCCTTCTAGATATTTTCCCTAACGAGTCAAAGATGACACATTGTAGTGATTCTTATGCACCTGGGTTCATAGCCACACGATCCCTATTGCCTACCTCTAGGAAGCAGCCTGTGCCTACTCGCAGATGAACATTGAAAGGCCTTGTGGTGCTTAGACACGCTGCAGCACCATTCTGCTTTGAAGAAGGATAACTTGAGGCCTTTGTGGGAAAATGGATGCATTTTGGGGCCATAATGTCAAATGATATAAATCAGACATCCAAGCTTCGCTGTTACATGGATCTGTCCTACAAGAAACCGAAGTTATAAATAAAGAACAAAACAAAAACTAAGTAATAGGAAACAGGGAGATTCAAAGGAAAGGAAGGCAAGGAGGAGGCGAGGAAAGGAGATGCGAGAAAGATTAACATGTGTCATGTACATATACCAACGCCACGCAGAATGTGGTCGCTACGGGCTGCAGTCACAGGCTCAGAAAAGCAAGTGGCTTTGCTCAGAGGAAGTGCTCTCCTGCCACCCTGGCTCCTAAAACCGGAGAAGCATCCTCAGCAAGTAACAGCTGAGCCAGCGTTCTAACTAGCTCAGCCTCCAGCGCTCGTACTTTGAGCTTTCAATCACTGTAGTCAAGAGAATAAGCTTGTACACAAGATAGCCAAGGAAACTGCACTGCTAGTCTGTTGGTCCATTGAAAGGAACAGTTAATGCTTAATATTTTTGATCAATTTTGCCTGTTTCTACCAGGTAATATGAATAAGGAAGCCAACAATATACAATATAACAGCCATTGCTGAATTCATATCATCTTGTGTTCTGAAATTCTAAGTCATTTCTAAGGTCTTTTTTCTTTTTACTCTCTTTAAAATTAAAAAAAAAAAAAAAAAAAAAAAAGCAAAGAGATTTGTTCAGAAATGAAGATAGGGCTGGCCAGATAGACTGGCGTATTGAAGCACCTGTTTAGGTAGACACACAGACCAGGACTCAATCCCCAGCGTGTGGTGCTGGCCCCTCCCCGGGGGCCCACTGAGATGCTAACTGAGACTGGGTGTAGTGGTGCATGCGTGAAGTCCCAGTGCTTGGGTGGCTAAAACCAGGAGAATCATTAGGATTCTGATCTGTGTAGTGAGACCCTGCAGACCCTGTACTAAATACATAATAAAATAAGATAAAGGAAAGATGACAAAAACTGGCCAAACCGTATAATGAATTAGTCCATACTACAATACTATTGTTTTGTGCAACCACTAGTAATTTATTTTTCTTTTTTCTTTATGTGTTTTGTACAGGGTCTACAGAGTCTTATTACACAGATCATACTCATAGTGATCCTCCTGTTTTCAGTCTCCCAAGCACTAGTATTACAGGCATGTGCCACCATGCCCAGTCTCAATCACCACCTCAGCAGGCCCTGGTGGCAGAGCCAGCATGGCAGGCAGATCAGGGTAGTGATTTATTTTTAACTATGTATATTTCACATTAAAATTCTGTTGCCCATGAATCCCTTGGAAGATTCATTACACCTTGACTATAAATCCATTATGAACATCAAGTCTATTCAGTCTAGAACAGGGACTCCCAAGCTTACTTGATTTGTTGAGCCCTTGAAAGTTGTAGTCCGCTTGGTAGTACATCACAGAATGCTTCTTCATCCTTCATCCCATTATGTGAGAGCAAAGATTGTTGGCCCAAGAATGTGGCTGCCTTGCATATGTGCAGTTCCATCTTTCAGCCGTGAGAACTCGCTTCCACAACCAATAGAGAAATCAAGTGTTGAGTGTTTCAATTAACATTTTTAGATTACTCAATACTTTTGTCACATATTATAATTAGGAAAATAAGGCCTTCATACACTGATTGCTATAAACCTTAAAATTGAGAAAAACCGTCCACTAAATAATCATCCTCAATGCATTTGTGTGCACATCTGATCGTGCCTGTGGGCCTCTATGATGAGAGAACAAAGGAAGGGAGATAGAACCTCAGGGAAACAGCATCTGTGAGTGACTAGAGGGAACAGGTAGATTAGGGTTTGTCCCATAGGAAAAAATTGGGGAAACGTTTCCTTTTCTGTTTATTGTTTTGGTATTGTAGATTGAACTCTGATCCTTTACCCTGAGCTGAATCCCGAACACTGTTTTCAAATTTTTGCACTGTTTATTCTGAGGGAGAATCTCATTAAGACACTGAGATATCCAGGCTGGGCTTGAACTTGCAAATTTCCTGCTTCAGCCTCCCAGAACGCTGCGATGACAAGAGTCTGCCAGTACTTCTGGCTGAGAAACTTTTCTTTGAAGAAGAAAAAAAGAAAAGTCCATATAACTATAGTTTATAAAATTATGAATAAAATAATTCCTTAATGTGGCTCGATTCTGCACGAAGATTCATTCATAGTCTTTGGTTGACTGCAAAAGCTACTCCTCGAGAAAATCACGATGGCTGCACAAACTCTGCATCCTCAGGGAACTTTTTTTATCTAATGGAGAAAATTAGATAGAGGAACAGGTAGTTACCAAGCAAGGCCTGTGAAAAAGCTACATGAGGGTTAGAAACCCAAACCCTTTGTGTTCTCACTTACATGCAGAATCCAAAATAATGCAGTCTGTAGACGTAGAGCGCAGTGTGGCGGCGAGAGGCCAGACAGCACAGAGAATGGCAAAGCGACTCCACTCTGCCACACATCCATTGGCCACCACTTAAAGGAGAGGTTTCTTTGACTCACAGTCTCCGGTGGGTTCAGTCCAAGGTCAGCAGAATCCAAGGCAGAGGAGTCATGGCGGAAGGTGATGGAGGCAGAAAACTGTCCACCCCATGACATCCAGGAAGCAGGAGAGAAGGGAGGGACTGGGACAAGGGCACAGCCTTCCAGCTCACACCTCCTACAGAGGCCACCTCCAGCCAGGCCCTGCCTCCTATGGCGTGGTCAGCTATGAGCTCTTGCGTGGATGAATCCAATGATGAGCAAAGCGTCCCATGACCCGTCACCTTCCACACATGTACCAGGAAGCAGCAGGCATCTAGGACAACCAGGAAACAAAGTGCTCTGTTCAGCAGTACCTTGCTGGACTCCACAGGCCACAGCCCTGTACTTACACCTTCACACTCTTGTGTAAGAGAGGATAAATAGCTATCACCTTGCCATGCAGACTTTGCACAACTGCATTCTACCATAAATGGACCTGGATAGAGGGACAGCAGGGACTCTGGACCACGTCTGCAGCCAACCATGGATAATGCACACCAGCCTCCCTGCAGACCATTCTGCAAACTTGAGACTACACCATGACTGTGCTGGCTCTGACAGCAGCGATGGTCACATGTGTGCCTGGATACAAGGGCACAGCCAGGGCAACCGTAGGCCTGAATGTTAATCACACATAATTATAAGGGATCTCAGTGTAAAGAGTCACCCTGGTTAGGGACTGCTCGGTTAGATGGCATGAAATACATTCGAAATGTAGGCTTAGTAAACACAGTTAGGTTTAGTAAAATTTCTGCCTGGTGTTATTTGGGATAAGGTAGAATTTTCTAGGCAATGTGAATGAAAAACTAAATCCCTTTTCATAAAGTGAAAATCGCCTTTTTAGTTCCCTCTCTGGAAATGTCCTGCAAGGCCAGAGGTCTTATGTTGGGCCCCCATACAATGGGAATGGAACAGGAATCATGCGTGCTACAGACCTGATGACCCCTACTAAGGCCCTCCTCACAGGCCACCTTGCGAGTGGGCTCCCCAAGCCTGGCTCCTTCCAGCCTAGAAGTTTGGAGGCAGTTCCGGGCTGTTCCGGGCCCGTCTTTCTCTCCCGCTTGGTGATTATAGCTGCTAAGGTGGGAAGAGATTCACTGGGTTCATTGAGGCTCCTGGAGAAGCGTATGGTTTACAAGGGGAAAGTTTCCAGCTAGGACGAGGGTAGAAAGAGAGCTAGTAACGAATCTGTCATCCAACAGTTATGTGTGGCAGATATAGTCTGACCGTGCCTGGGACATCTGAACCCCAGTGTGGAACATGCCTCAGGGTTCAGACAGCAGGCTCTGGGCTTTGCAGAGTCAGTCACTGCAAGGGGAACAGCCCAGCAGCTGAGGAAGTCTTGGTACTTCGGTCTGAGAACAGACTCAGTGGGCTTTGATGGACAGAGACGGCTGCCAGACAAGACCTGACATTTGCAGCTTTTTGAATTCGAATGGATTGCATTGAGTCGTTCAGAAATTGGTGACAGGCCTGGTGCACTGGCACTGGCACTGGCTTTGAGTTCAAGCTGCAACTACCTCCAGAGGCATGGGGGAAATCTAGGCCTCAGTTTCCCAACAAAACTGCATGATCATACTTCATTAGCGATAATGGATGTTGAAAGTACTGTGGCTATTCTACATCAGAGAAGCAATTTGTATGCAAATTATTGGAAACATTTTATTCTGTCAAGTCAGACGTTTCTACAAAAAAACTTTTTTTTTTTTTTGAGTGGGGGAAGGGTCTACAGGGTGCTCAGGGTCTCACTACTAGATCAGATTTGTAGTGACCTGTCTGGTTTAGAGCCTCCCAAGAGCTGGGACTGTATGCTCACGCCACCACTCCCAGTCTCAATAACCATCTCAGTGTGCCCCAGCTGGGACTCTGGCATTGCAGGCCTGGACATCGAGCCCCTGAGCCCTGTGCCTGCATGCAAGCACTTTAATCCACTGAGCTATTTGGCCAGCGCTCTACAGAAACTCTTTTGAAATAGGATTTTGCTATGCTGAGCTTACTGTTACAGCCTTTATCTAGGTGTCCCTTCAAAGCCTCATATACTTGTAGATATGGTTTTTTGGAAACAGCTGGACCAAAATGTGTGATATTAGGACTAAAGGTGTGTGACTGCTAAATCAGTCCCACTGTTTTAGCATAGTTCTGGGCAGGGATGATGGGAAAGCCCAGCCTGGGTGTGGGTGGCACCAACTGGTTGAAATGAAAGGGAAAGGGAGGCTGCCACTTGCTGCCTCCTGCCTACCCTGCCAAGGACTGTTTCTTCTCCTCAGTCCTCCTCTGCTTTGCCACTCTGCCTTGGAAGCAGTATGCTACAGACTGAGACCTCTGCAGAGCGTGAACTGAGATAACCTGTTCCTTCTATGAAGTATGAGAATCAGGTGTTTTGTCCCAGGAATGAGGAAATCTCTAAAGCCCTACTAGGTAGGCCATTCTGGCCTCAAACTCTTAGTAGTCCTCCTGTCTCAGCCTCTGGGGTGCTTCAATTAAGGTATCCTCACCACACCTGGCATCTGCAAAACTCTATCTTGTTTTTGAATTCTGTTGTGAACATCTCCATGAGAATCTAGGAATTTGCTCAGTGATCCTAAATTGAAACTTTCTGGAAAACAGCTGCCTGTTCAGAATTAATAAGAAAATTAGTCTGTGTTCTGCCCTTTTTGTTTTCAAACTTCTGCCCCATAAAGACTGTGACTTCAGTATCTGGGTCTTTATAAAGCTGTTGCTTCTGCTCCTTGTTCAGGACTAATAATTTGTTTTTTAGTACTGGGGTTGAACATAAGGTCTTTGCATGGAACCATATCCTATAAAAGATTTATTTTCCTACTAATGATTCAAATTGATCCATTTTTATGGCACAATAGTACTCTGCTGTGCATAAAAACCACATTTTCTTTATCCTGTCCTCTGCTGATGGACAACCAACAGATTGCTTTTGAGATTTACCTCTTAGGAGATGTGCTACCATACACATGGATGTGCATGAATCAGTGCGATACGACGTCTTTACTCTTTCAGGAAGATACCCAGAAGGGGAGTGCATGGGTAAAAGGGAATATCTAGCTCCAGGCTTTTGAGGAGCCTCCACACTGCTTTCCATCGTGGTCATAGTCTACATTTCCTCCCACAGTACAGAAGGGTTCTTTTGTCCAACAGCCTCTCCAGCATTCCTTACTATTTAATTTCTTGATGATGGTCACTTTTTCTAGGGGAAGATGGAATCTCAGGGCTAATTTTTCTAACAAGGTCCTAGTGAGCTGCTAAGCTGTCCAGATTGTATCAGAATAATGTGAAGCACATCTATCAGGTCCACAGAGACAAAAGTGGCTTAGTCTACTATGAACAGAGGCTGTGCTAGAATCCCATGTTGTCCCTGTGGCTTCAGCATAAGGAACCTGGAGTGATTAATACCTGGGGGCACCAGGCAAGAATGAATGACTTCGATGCAGGTGAAACCCAAGGGCCTTTCGGTTCTTTGCAGGTTCCTGTGGCCCGGGGTTCCCCACTCCTGGCTCCTCTAAAGCCATGTGCCATGTGCTCCAAACCAATCCCAGCTGTGTATGGATTTAAGAAATGATGCAGGTGCCAGCACAGAAACAGGAGGTGCTATAGAAAGGGATTTGGCGTGAGCTAATTTGATTGGATTGAGGTGTATTTCAGCTACTTGCATGTCTCAGGCCACTGTATCTTTGGGTAGAGTCTGGACAGGAAATTGAAGGGGGAAAAGCTTCAGCTCAAATTCTGCATCTATCCCTCACACATCAAATGAGATAACTTATCTTTCTCCGCTTTTATATACAAAGAGAGCAAAAACATTCACTTGACAAGATTGCTGGGAGGCTTAGAACTATCTTGTAAGACAGCTGGTGTGGAATCTGTGCTCCATAAATCACAGAGGTCTCTGTGTCCTTCTAGATATTTCTGGTGAGATGAGCCATGATGCTTACAGACGCAACAGGATGAAATCAAACTCATCTAATTCTTTCAAGTACAGTCTACTTATGATTTTCTTTTGCTGAATCCTTTTCTGCTTTCTTTCACAATTTTGTCTTCCTTTTGTGTCATTCGGGATTTTCCTCCTTTCTTCTAGTGCTTTCCATTTACTAATATACAAAACCACTCATGCTTAAAGCCAGCCGGGTGGTTCCCTGGGTCTGTCCCTTTTGTCACTTAGCTCATGGTGCAGCTCAGCACTCAGTCATTCAGAGCAGGGCCTTCATCATATGGAGTGTGTTTCTACAAGGTTTAAAACTGGGGCAAGTTAGGTCTATGAGGTTAGAATAATGGGAAAGGGGAAATAGCTCCATGGCACAAGTGCCTGCCTGGCAAGTGTAAGGTCATGAGTTCTGACCCTGGTTCCAGAAAAAGAAAAAAAAAATGAACCAAAGGTTGGAATAAAAACCAGAAAATGGGGTAACACTGAATCTCCTTATGTTCAATGAGGAGACTTTGTTTGGAAAGGACAGAGATTGTGTAGGAATTTGTGTTTCTCATACCCAGCATCCACTCCTTTCTGCTGGTACAGAACCCTGGCATTCTGTTGAGGATCACAGCTGTACATCCTGTCAGTGACCCCCTCGATTCGCAGAGGGAGCCCCAGATGTGATCAGCATGACTAGCCATGACTGTCTGGACATGGGCTCTTGCTTCAAAGAGATTCAAAACTCTTGAACTCCAAGTGTTGTGTGGTAGCTGCAGCCAGGGTCTCTTTGCTGTTGCTGCTCTCCCCAAGTTGCTAAGAATTTGCAGGAAAGCTGAGCCTAAAGTCAACCTAGGAAAGGCAAGGCTTGGGGATGTAGGTGGACTGGATCTGAAAGAGCCATTTCCTGCTGCACGCATCTGTATCACAAGGGGCTTGGTCCAAGTCAGGGATAAGGGTTTCCATTTCCTCACTGGGGAGAGAGACTGCGAGGTTCTGGTAGTTCTTATCTGCACATAGGTTACATTTGTGAGATGAAAAGAAGATGAGGAGGAAACTGAATATCCATGATCATTCAGTTGGAAGGTTTAGAAACTTTCCAACTGAATAGTTCAGGGTGAAGATTACCATGGAGAAGAAAGCAATGTGTGGATCTAAATAGAACCAAAGATAAGCTACGGTTCACGCCAAAAATGCACATCTCCCGCAGACAAACAGAAGGAAAGCTGAGATAGGAATGTCTCCAGGTGCTGAGGTAGGAGTTGGGGAGAGAAAACAACCCCTCAGTGATCTCTAGGATCCAGGGGAAATGATCCCCTGCAGGGCTTGAGGGCCAGGGAGTTCATCAATGACCGCAGAAATCTTGGCATCATGACACAGTACTTTAAGAAGTGTGACAAGAGATTCGCCACACTGAGTTCAGACATTGAAAGATCAGGCTGAGTTCACCAGACATCCAGGGGCAGGCTTGAGCTTGCCGACTTAACTTGGAGTTCGGCCGTGTGTGTAGACAGGACAAGGAGAACAGACGATCCTGGGAGGGCCAAGTGCCTGTGATTGGAGCATCCCGCCACGCCGTGATTGCCCGCACGAGCTGCTTGATAATGAGATCGTGCAGTGCTTTCTCAGAATCCATCTCCAGCCCTTGCTTGCAGCTGCTGATGGCTGTCTAGGTGGTTTCTGGAAAGAAATCTCCCAGTGATCCTTGGAATGCAGGCCTCTCCTTCCTTTGCTAATCTCCTCAGTTTTGTTGCTCTGTTGGTTTCTAAACTGGTGGGTTAGACCCGCTGTGGATACACGCTGCGCACGATGCCCGCCTCGGCTAATATCCTTCCCTGAACCGCCTTGCCATGAGTCACAGAGGAGTATTTCGGTAGAATTGCTCAGACTTTGAGGTACAAATGGAGGCAGCAGTAAGAGAGGCATAGCTCATATTCACTGGCTTGGAAATATTATTAACAGCTGCAAGCTTCAACTGCCGGGCAAATTTCCAGACAAAAATGTCTAGGGTAAAATGTTGCTGGGCAGAGCTCTTATAAAGAAAAAGGAGTGACAAAGTACAGAAGACACCTCTCTCTCTCTCTCTCTCTCTCTCTCTCTCTCTCTCTCTCTCTCTCTCTCTCTCTCTCTTTCTCTGGTTATGAGTGGAAGAAAAATACCCTAAACTATCAGGAATCTGATGTCTATTCAGCTCTTGGAAAAATGTGGCTTTTTGCACGATTCTTCATCCAATTCGAAGCATAAATGTTCTAAGGATTATCACTGTGTTAGTTATTATCTTCATAAGTCCTTATGCTTCATGTTAAGACAAAGCATGAAGACTTAGACTATATACTGTGTGAATGGTTAGAGACACACTCTTCAACTGGATTTATGTACTAGGCTTGCTTCAGAAAGCCAACTCCAAAAACAAGATTCCCGATTACCTCCGGAAGAATGGCTATCATCCAGAAATCAAATGATAACAAGTGGCGGTGAGGCCACGGGTGTTGTGACAGGAACCCTTCTACATGGCTGGTGGCACAACTACTGAAGAAATCAGCATGAAAATGTCTGGGAAAATTAAAATGGAGAAATTCCATTCAACTCAGCCATTTCCCTGCTAGGTACCTTCCTGAAAGAGCTGAAGCCATCATGTCTATGTTTATAGCGCGCAACTCTCATTAGCTAGATGTTACAAGAAGCCCATATGCCCCAAAGCTGATTAATGAATAAAGAAAATGTGGTATTTCCACACTGTGGAATTCTATTGTGCTATAAAGGAGAATAAAACGGAGCCATTTGTAGGCACATAGATGTCCTTAGAGACCATGATGTTAAGTGAAACAAATCAGACACCCAAACTTAAATATCACATGCTTTCTCTTATGTGAGAAACCCAAAACATAAATAAAGGGCAAAATAAAAGATAAGAAATAGGAAGTAGGGGGACAGATCTTTCTCAAGTGGGAAAGGGATCAGGAAATGATGTGAGGAAAAGAGGAAAGGGAAAGACGATGGGAAGGGAGTTAAGCCGTGCAACCTATATGATGCAATTCGATGTGAGGAATGTAAGCAACATATACTGCAAACAGGGTCTAACAAAGTAAATGATCTAAAAGAATAAAATGTAAACATCTTTAAAAACAGTGACTGCGGTCTTGTGGGAAGAGCTGAAGCAGGTGCTCTTGGGTGAGCGTGGCCCGCTGCAGTCTGTGGAGGAACACACCCCGAGCCACCATCATGCCTGGCACCTACAGGAAGGCTTCAACCGCGTGGTCACCAACCAATTCGACCAGTTATTTGACAATGAATCGGACCCCTTCCAGGGGCTGAAGGCAGTGGGGAACGAGAAAAGAGAAGCCAGCAGGGGCGGTGTTGGGGGACCCCGGGGCCAAGAGCACGGCTCAGGCCACGGCTCAAACCAACACCACTGTGGCGGGCCAGAAGCTGCCCAAGGAGTCCCAGAAGGACAAAAGGACCCAGGATTGGTCAGCTCCTGCGTGGTGAACAAGAGAGAGGAGGCACCAAAGAGAGAAGGAATACGATGGGTTGGAAGAGGACCTGGTCAGCCATTCCGGGGAGAAGAGACAATAATCAATAGGATGCCGGACGGCGACCAACATGTGATTTGAAAAACCACTTGAAGAAAAAGGGTGAAGGAGGAGAATTTTCAGTCAGTAGACCCATTACTAACCAGCCTATTCAAGGATTTTGTGGCCTTGGAAGAGGTCAAAGTGGCCTCGCCATGGCCTTAGTAGAGGAGATGGGGTTGATGCGGGCGGCAAGTATGAATTTGCTAAGCACGGTGGAAGTGATAGATCTTTTTTTTCACATTACAGTGGCCTGAAGCACGAGGACAAATAAGGAGGTGGCAGATCACACAACTGGGGAACTGTCAAAGATGAATTCACTGACTCGAATCAATCAAATGTGACTGGGGAAACGCCTGAAGGTGAAGAGCGCCCTGTGGCAGACACTGAAAATAAAGAGAATGAAGCTGAGGAAGATAAGGAAGAGGGTCCAAAAGAGATTGGATAAGTGGAAGGCAATCCAAAATAAAGGCCCAGTGAAAGTAGAATTTAATGTCCAGAAACCAAATGAAGGTGCTGACAGGCAGAGGGAGAAGGGATTTTCTCTTCATAAATCAAAGAGTGAAGAGGCTCATGCAGAAGACTCTGATGGATCATCACTTCCGGAAGCCTGCAAATGATATCCTGTCTCAGCTGGAGATCAACTTTGGAGAACTTGGCTGCCCCAGACGGGGTGGTAGGGGAGGGCGAGGTGGACTTGGATGTGGTGGGGGGGTGCAGATCATGGCAGCAGGACTGACAAGTCAAGTGCTTCTGCCCCAGATGTGGACGACCAGGCACCTTCCCAGCTCTGGCCTAACTGGATAACGCCCGGCTCTTTGGTGTACCATCTTGTTGAAAGCTTTGTGCGTGCTTACGGATCTCAAACAACTAAGACACTTAAAAAAGGAACAATAACAAAAGACTGTCACTCATACCATTCACATTTAAAGACTGAATTTTATGTTTTGAAAATGAACTTCCCTTGCTACACAAGTTAACAAATATGATAGTTTTGTACTTAGAAATGTATCAGTAGCAGGGATGTTTTCATAATTTTCAGAGATTATGCATTCTTCATGAATACTTTCGTATTGCGGCTTGCACATGTACATTTCCAAACTTGAAATATAGGTGTGAACAGTGTGTACCAGTGTACCAGTTTAAAAGAAACCACCACCAACAAAAAACACTAACTGCTTTCTGTTCACACATTCATAATGAGCTCCCATAGTGCTTCATGTATGAGGCACAATCTCTTGTTTGCTGAATTTTTTCTTTAGGGTAGCTGGGTTCATTCTAGAACATTCTAGAAACTTCTTTTCTGTAGTTTTGAGAACCATGATCTGTGCTGCTGATTCCTCCTGTTTGCTTATCAGTGATTGGCACTTGATTCAATCACTTTGCTATAGAACAATATAACTCACTTTCATGGATTACTTTCAAAGTGCTCATCATATTAAGAAACTCATTTACTATTTTATCAAGCCCCCTATGGAGTCCATTTATATAAAGCACTTGAGTAGCTTCACATTTCCTGAGTAATGTAGACTAAAATTTTAATAAATATCTCTTACAACAAGAATAGGTATTTAGATTGCATCTGTGCTTCTGAGTTATGTTTGAGAAGTGTGGCTCTAATCAATGAGTTTGAAACAAAACCATTAGTCTCCATGGTTGGTAATTATTTTCTCACAAGTCTCGTTCTATCAAAGATTAATTTGAACATAGTTGTACTGGTTAATTGACAAGTCTTTCTAAATTTGGACTTGATTTATTAAGAATGATAAGAATCCAAGCAATGTGTATACTATACTTTTGAAAACTAAATGTTTTAACAAATTTTTGGTCTTTTTTAGTGTCAAATACAAAATTTTGTATATTTTATTCAGTGAATATTCATCTAAGATTTGAAATTCATCTTCTATTCCTTACAAGGGAAGTTGGTTTGATTTTTTAAGTGGAGTATAAATGAAAAGAGGATTCTAGCACACAGTTTTCATGGCAAAAATAAAACAGACCCTGATTGGTACATAGGTGAGTTACTGGGACTTAACTGGTAACACAGTTAACAGTAAATATCAAAACTACAGTCTCCTGGTCTCCTCCTCTTTCCATTAGGCTTATAAGAAATCATTTTGATGGTCAAATACTTTTTCCTTATAAAAAGAGTAGCTTACCTCTTCTGTATTTGGTCACTAACTCAGCTTTGGTATAATGGGACTGTAATGGTTGATACACTGTGTCAATTTGAGAAATTTAGAAACTTAACTAAGTAACTCAGTAGTTCTACCTCCTAGGATATAGAGGACCTGACCTAGGGCAGCTGTTGATGCTCTAGGGTATTGCAACGACTGACTCACACTGTCAATTGGAGAAGTGGTAGAGTTTAAATAAGTGACTCAGGGGCCAGAGAGATAGCTCAGTACAATAAGGGCTTTTCTAGCAAGCCCAGGATTCTGAGTTCAATCACCAGTGCCACAGATAAATAAGTAAATAAATAAATAAATAAATAAATAAATAAATGGCTCAGCAGGGGGCCAGGGTCCTCACTCTGTGAACAGCCTGAACAAGGTGTACAAGAGAAAGGCAGGAAGTTGGTCTGCTACACCAGCCTGCTGACAGGCAGCCTGCTTGTATGACCGAGGACAGAGGTGTGCCCTCGTCCTGCGCCCTTTGCTATCCTCTGTGGCCTTGCCCTGCTGTCCCTCTGCATGGAACACTGCCTTGGAGAGAGCTGAACGTGGATGGAAAACTCTGCAAACTGTGAGCCAAATAAACTTTTCCTTCCTTAATTTTGGGTGCCAGGTATTTTGTCTTAGCAATGAGAGAAAAGTACCTAAGACTGGGACTTAGGAAGTTCCCATCACAGAGCCTGCTCCAAGAAGAGATAAATGTCAGTCCTATCAAATGAGTGCATTCAGTTCTGGCTGATGCCAGACACTCTGCTGAGTTTTTTACTGATATCTGGCGTGATTATGAAGGATGGGCTTGTCTACTTGAACTGGTGCTTCAGAGGTTTAATACTTGGCTCAGGCTGCATGAGAATTATACAATTGGTGCATTATAAAAAGTCTATGATTTCCTCATAACTGAAAGATCCTCCTAAGATGACATGGAGAGGGAGAGAAACCCTCTTAAGATCTGTGCCCTGAGTGTCTTTTGGCTATACTTGTCACACTCACGATGAGGAAAAGCAACTCACCTTTCTTCTGGTGAGACTGCATTATTGATACTGAGAAAACAGGATGAGAAAGACTGAGTCCAGATGTTCTGGTCTAGGTAAGGAGTGTAAATGAACTACACATCTGGGCTCCACCCGGCAAAGACCCCTCAGTGAAACAAGAGCACAGAAATTGAAGACAGTGGAGAGGAAGCCGCAGATTTCTGGAAAGAGATGGCAGGGGATGGAGAGAGGAAAGGAGAACAAAGCTGGGGAGCTCAGGGGCTCGGGAAGGAAGCAAGACATCGAGCTGGTGGGATGCAGAGAACGGCTGTCCAGAGTTAGTCAGTGTTCAATGTGATGGAAATACACAGAGAAAGTTTAATTTAAAATAATTATCGTCATTAAAGACATGTGGCCACGAATCTCCCTCAAAATCTTGCTTTTTGATGGAACCCACTCATCCCACCATTTTTGACCCTCTCTGCAGCAGCTCTGGAGTCCCCTTTCCTGAGGGTCTTTATGAGGTGGGATCAAAACGACAGCGAATGCTGCTGCCAAGCAAGTGGCAGGCTCGTAGGAACACAACGCTGTGTCCTCACCTGCCTCAGTCATTGGACCTGGCATGCTTTGTTCAGCATCATCATGACAACGGCAGGGAAAAGTTTGCACCCACTCAGGACACTGAGTCATCCAGGACAGCACAACTAAAGACCCTCAGGGGAGAGAATTCCAGAGCTGCTGCAAAAAGCAGTAAGGAAAAGTGGGATAATTATATTGAAACTTTGGAGATGTCTAGTGATGTGCTTTTCACTATAATGGATTTTTAAAAACTCAAACATTCGGGGCCCGGCGGGATGGCTCAGTGGTCTAAAGAGCCTGCTTGGGGAAGCTTGGGCAGCTTCAGGGACTGTGGTTCGATCCCCGGCACCACATGCTGCGTCAGCCCTGCCCTCGGGGCGGGCTGAGCCGGCCATAAAAATGAGTGAATAAACAAACAAAGGTTGTGAAACAAGAATAAAAATAATAAATAAATAAATAAAAACTCAAACATTCACTGTAATTTTCTATAATATCTCCATGTCCTAGGACCACGACAGATATTTTTAAGTAGGGTTAAAGCAGAGACATTATGGGAAGAGTGCAAATGAGCTGAGCACACCTGTGCACACCCACCACCCTCTGAGCCTAGTCGAGTTCTGGTTCTTGGCAGCGTCAGCTCTCAGCAGTGGGGACCACCTCTGTCCTTCCTGGTTCTCAGTCTCAAAGCCTGCAGGGACCAGGAGGGGAAGGAGGGCAAGGAAAAACTCAGGCAACAACCACTCTGAGACACTCAGCCAGGACGAGTGATGTTCCCTGAATGAGGATCAAATTATTTGAATTGGAAATTTTGAAAAATCGTGGGACCATAATGGTGACCATAATGGTAAGTGAACTAAGTCAGACAAGAAAGTCAAAATCCACATGATTGCTCTTACAGGAGCACCCCAAAACATAGAGTACAGAGCTGTGGTTTATAGTGCAGTTATGGCCATGTCCAAGAGCCACATTGTGAACAACCAGTCCTGAAAATGGCACAGAAATGACAATAAAGAAACCTTGGTCACTGTTATGGTTTGTATCTAGGTGTTCCCCAAAACCCTCATGCAATCATGGGGTGGGGACTTCTAGAGTTTGAGGCTGATTCATGATCCATTGAGATTATAGGTTTTAGTACTGATGGGATTGTGGGTCTTAGTACTGCTGGGATTATGGGTGTAAGTGTACACCCAGCCTGAGGTGGAAAGCCTGAATACAATATAAGAGAGACAGACCATTATTGCTGTTCCACCATCATGAACTGCTGCTCTCTGCCTTGCGCCACTCAGCCTTGGAGGTGACCAAGTATGGACTGAAGCCTTCAGTAACTATGGTGAGCTAAATTAACCTTTCCTTCCTTCATTTTTGGTGTTGGGTATATTCGTCCCAGCAACGGGAGAAGAGTGACTGATACAGTCGCAAAGATAGGAATCTCAGAAGAAAGTAGATCCCAAGTTCCTTAGGAACATGCATTTTGCCAAGAAGCACAACAAGAAGAGCTTCAAGGGGATGTAAGCAAACAATGCCAAGGCTGTAAATGTGCATGCTGAGGATATCAAGGCCCTCATTAAGCCCAAGGAGGTCAAGCCCAAGGTCATCCCAAAAGGAATAAACCATAGGCTTGCTCAACTTGCCTATATTGCTCAACCCAAGCTTGGATATATATCCATGCCCACATTGCCAAGGGCTGCAGGCCTGGCCAGCCAAAGACCCAGGCTCCAGCCAAGGTCCAGGCTCTGGCTTCTGCTCCAGTGAAGGCCTCCAAAGATGCCCAGGTGCCCAAAGGTGCCCAGGTCCCCAAAGGTGCCCAGGTCCCCATGAAGGCTCCGCAGTAAAATCCTCCTATCTGCTGATGTAAAAACAAGACTGGTGTGACCCTTGAGATGCCATCTGTGGGGGGCTGGGGTCCTCCTGTTCTCTTTGTACAAATAACCTAAGGCAGGAAAAAAAAGAGAGCAAAACTAAAGAGTGAAGGTAGGTAACAGGAAAGTAGACTTTTTGGAGACAGGAAAGGGGCTCGGGGGAGGGAGAAAGGGGAGGGAGAAAGGAGATAGAAAATGATTAGGACTTTGTTTGCCTCTTTTTCACTCTTTCTTTGGGAACGTAAATTCTAAGATCCAATTTGTTGTTCATAACAAACAACAGTGTGTAGATATTAATTCAGCCTTTATAAGAAATGCTTTGCTTTTCTGAGGTGTCAGGGGTTGAACCCAGGCCCTTTGCATGCAGCTATATCCCCATCCTTTTATTGTAAGATAGGGTCTCACCAAGTTGCTCTGTCACCCAGGCTGAGTTCCAACGCGTGATCCTCCTGCCTCCACCTCCCAGAGGCCTGGGCTTACAGTTGTGCATCTCTATGCCCTTCTGAAGCAGAGCACAGTCTGGGCACATCACTGTGAGGCTCGGCCTTGGGAACATCACATGTGGCGCATGGCACGTGGCTCATGAGCACCCAGCAGTGCGAGGAGCAGTGAAATTCATGGAGACCAAGAGATAGCAGGACCATGGGACAAGGACTTGTCGCTCAAGATCCAGTCTGTTAGCTTTGCCAGAAGAACTTTGTGGCTGGCACCAATCAAAACTGATGAACAATGTGACTGTATTTAGCATCGCTGGCCTGCATTGTTAAAAGTGGTTAAGGTGGTAATGTCATGTTACAAATATATTTTCATAAATGTTTTTAAATAGGGGGGAAACCCCTCATTAGTATTTAAAGAAATCCAAAGTTAAAAATCAAAGAGAGAAATTTTGAAAACTTTAAACTACTCTGCCAGGTTCATTGCTATGTGCTTATGAAAACAAATCTATGTTAAAATAAATAAAATACTGTAGTGTGTTGTAGAAACAGCTGTCATCCCAGCATCTGGGGGGCTGAGACAGTAGGATTGCCACAAGTTAGAGGGCAGCTTGAACTATATAAACTCAGAGACAGACAGACAGACAGACAGACAGGGAGATTAAACAAAGTGCTACTCAGAATGGATTCTCATATCTCAAAGAATATTGAGTAGTCTGATATGTAACATAAATCTGGTCCCGCAACACTCAGTGTTCCTTTAGGAGCACCCTAAATTCACCAGAAAATGACAACAGAATCTAGCAAAGTCTTCCTATAACCCTGGTAACACAGTAGGACACAGAAGCCCAGGCTGAAGGAGGAAGATCTCGAGGCTAAACCACATGGTACATGGTGACATCATGCCTGTGTCACAGGCTCACCCTGTCCCATCGACAGCCATATCTTAATACTCAAAGAAATAGAGGAGAAGGGAAAGGAATTAAGACATGCCCTGTGCTCACAGCACCTCCTTACAATGCATTGAATCATTGTGTACTGTAAGCCTGCACTAATAAAAACGAAAATAATGGATGCCAATTCTAGAATAAAATGAAACTTCCCATAGCCAGGCTTTGTAAACTCTGCATGCTGGGAAGCTGAGGCCAGAGCACTGGACAGTGGAATCCGTTGTGAGGATCTTAACAACTTAGCAAGATGTTAATGCTATGTAAGATGGTCTGAGGCGGTGTAGCTCACCGCTAAGGCCCTGGGTTCAACCCTCACGCCCTGCTTCTGTTTCTGAAACACAGCCTCTTCCCTGTACCCCACCCCCGAGTTGCTGTGTGTTGTCTGGCAATCCTGGGTCTTCAGGCTGCAAGCTGGGAGCTGTCGGACCCCACCCAGACCACAGCTGCCAGGCACAGACGTGCCAGGGATGCCAGGCAACAGCTGTCACTGGAGTAGGCAGCACATTCCTGTCCCCAGCCCAGCGCCGCTCCTTTGGGTGTCACCAGAATGCCCCAGCCCGGCTAAAGGAGTGGCCCAGCCACACCGCAGGTCACTGAGGAGGTGAAGTATCACAGCAGCAGGTGGGGCCAGAGCGGAAGTGACACTTGGGAAGCCTGGACTCTAGGGACAACTGGTGTCCCCAAGGATGCCTGACTCAGACCTCTGGCTTCTGCTGTGCAATGTCTAGAGCACTGAGGGTACCCAGCCAAAAATTTCTCCAAGCTCCACACTCCTGGGCATCTTCACAACTGCATCTGGGGAAGGAGGGGCTGAGAGAGGCAGGACTGAGAAGCCAGTGACAGAAAGCCTGGCCATCAAGTGTCTGGCTCCCTGGTCCCGCCATCCCTTCTCTACCCAAACTTACTTTGTGCTTTACTTTTATTATTGATAGTTAGTTTTTCATTTTTTAAGTAGTGAGAGTTTAATGGAGGCCCTTCACATGGAGCTACTTGGCCTCCCCAGCCCTTTTTAAGTTTTTTGCTATGAGACAGGCTCTCCATACTTTCTAAGTCCATCTACTAAGTCACTAAGTGGCGAGGGCTGGGCTTCAACTTCCAATCCTCTTGCTTCAGCTCCCAGAGAGCTGGGACAGCAGCTGTATATCTCCATGCCTGGCTGTAAGGTACATCTAAATACATACAGAGAAGCTGGGTGTGACAGGAATCCCAGCACTCGTGGGGCTGAGGCAAGACCATCACAGTGAGTTCAGGGGCAGCTGAAGCTACCTGATGAGACCTCGACTCAAAAGTAGAACAAAATAAAATGGAAAAAGTAGCAGGGAAAGGGGTGTTTCTGAGGAAGACCTTGTAATCAAGGCCATGAGAAAGAGCCAAGCAGTACTGAACAGGACCCTCACTGTGTGACAAAAGCATAACATGAGTGCTCACATTGTTAAAACGTCCTTCAGCCAGAGACCCAGGGCCATGAATCCCTCAGTCACTCCCCGGGCTGTGAACACACTCTTCCCATCATCCCTGCTACTTTCTGAAGCAGCTCAGGACTCTTCTTTCCTGAGGGTCTTTGCAGCACCGTGCTGCCTGCCTCAACGTCCCCGGTGAAGTCAAAACATCCCCTTACCTGGTCACTTTGACTCTGGGGGAAAAGCCACAAGTTGCACGGTGACAGACCCAGTGAGCAAGGGGGAGGAGGACACAGAGTCATGTTTTCTGAGCCGCCTTTCACTAGGACAGTGGTCAGCAGCAGCTGCTATATTGTTAAATCACAGTTCCTCTGGCCAGCCAGGCAAGAGGACTCCAGAGCTTCAGAGGAAAGTGGTAAAGAGGTCGGCTTGAGCGTGCTCAAGCCAGGAGAAGATTCCGAGGGCGCTTGGTGGCACTGGGTCTCTTGCAGAAATGAATTTTCTCTGTTGAAACATTCACCTTCTAACTGGATCACCACTTGGAGAGGTGCAGCCTCTGTTCTGCTTGCACTTTATCGTCTCATTTGTTAGCCTCTACGGCTGGGTGATGAGCTCTCAGAGGGCAAAGCTGAAGCATCTCACCTTCGGTCTTTTCCCTCAATCCCCTTGCCCTTTTCTCCGGGTGCACTGGGGTGCAGGGTGGACACAGACCTCTCTCACCACTCCTCCAGCTCCTCGGGTTGGATCTGCATTTCTTGCGTCTTTTCTTTCCTTGCGCCCCCGGCCGTGCATTCAGTGATGGGTTTACAATTGGAGGCCAACAAACGCGCTTTGAATGAAGCATGCAAGACCCAAACAAAGACAAAGCCAGAATGTGCCTCTCGCTAACCCTGTTCCTCCATAGAAACCTGATGGCTGAGCCTGGCAGAGGAGAACAGCAGACCTCCTAAGGTAATCTCACTGCGCTGTGGAAAGATTCCCGGCTGGGAATCTGATCTGTTTGCTTTGAGCATTCAAACTGTTTCCCCAGCTGATGGCTTCCTTGTAGAGTGATAAGAATTCTTTACAGGGCAGCCGTAAAAAAGGAAGCAGAGAGATTACTTGTTTCCTGTCTTGGTTTGTAGCACTGTTCCTGTCAACATCTACACTCTGTCCCTCTACAAATAACAAAGGTTAAAAAAGAAAGAAAAAAAAAAAACCTGCCACTCAGCTGAGCATGGTGGTTTACACTCCTGTAATGCCAAAACTGTGGGAGGCTGAGGCAGGAAGATAGCAAACTGGAAAACAGCCTGGTCCCTAACTTGGTGATCTAGTGAGAACTTGTTTCAAAATAAAAACAAATAAAAGTGGAGAAGCATTATCTAACAACATCCATATTTTGCCCATAACCTCTATGTTCTTCCACTAAGTAAACTGTGTTCTGTCAATTTCTCCTAAACTATGAAAGCAAAAATTCTGTTACTGCCAGGCGTGGTGGCGCACGCCTGTAATCCCAGCACTCGGGAGGCTGGGGCAGGAGGATCGCTGTGAGTTCGAGACCAGCCTGGGCTACAAAAGTGAGCTCAAGGCCAGCCTGAACTGGATAGTTGAGACCCTGTCTCAAAAAGACAAAAAAAAAAAAAAAAAAAAAAAAAAATTCTGTTACTAATGCTAAAAACACAGACTAAATTTAGAGTATATTAGCTTCACGTTCAACCTTTGGCTTGTTTTGTAAAAACTCTTTAGTACTTTATCAATGTCTTCATTTGGAAAGCAGACATCACAAATCTATATACATTGCAAGCATTTCATAAGACAAAATAAAGTTATGCAAATAGCCGTTTTTGAGACAGGATCTCTCTGAGTTGCTAAATTGCCCGACTGAATGGAAACTTGTGCTGTGATCCGTCTGCCTCAGCCTCTCAGAATATTGCCATTACAGTCTTGAGCTTTTCCCTTTCTTTGAAAGGCATGGTACACACTGAGAAACCTTATGCAATGTTAACCATTATTTTAAACTGTTAAATAATTGAAAGAACAGCAAAAGAGTTCTCCCTAACCACAAAATACTTCTCATGAGAAAGGCATGGTTTTTACTAGCAAGCAACCCTTGAAGAAGCCAATCCTTAATCAAATCCCTTGATCCGGAAGCTACAGGAAAGGGGGTTGTACATGGCTACAGTAAAAGAATGTCGAAGCTGAGGCAGAAATATCAGCATCAGTTCAAGAGCAGCCCAAATGACACAGGGAGAGATCATGTTGTAGAAAAACAAAAATAAGCACACAAACAAAAAAATTACACAACCAGACGCTAGCACGTACCAAAGTACGTACGACTCCTGTGTGGTACGTATCTGATGGCTCAAGGAGGTCAGTTTAGTCCACTGGTTGAAAGATGAGAAGATGGACAGTGAAAGAGTCATTGGTGGTAGAAGCTGCATAGGGCTAGGCATTGTTTCTTGTCCAGAGAAAAGACAGCTGGGGCTCAGAACAAAATTAGGACCAGTCAGGAGGAAGGCTACTTCATGTTGAAACCAGAGGACCAAAAGATTAAATCATTTGTGACATGGTGAATCAAATGTAGAAATCTTATTTCAAAACTGATGGCTTTGTGAAGTGCAGGATTGGCAAGAAAATGAAGGACTATGTAGGTGAGAGCTGAGGCCCAGGCCTGACCAAGTGGACACCCTGCCTGGTGGTCCTTGCAGGCTCTGTGTCACCAAAAGCCCATTCTGCCTTTGCCTGGAAGGTTTGGGGAAGTATCACTGAAATTCTTGTTGCATGGTGAATTCTGCTTATGTGAAATTTTATAAAGCTTGGTTTTAATTCCACAAGGATGCTTCTTCCTGCTACATACGTTGGAAGCAATTAGAAAAACAGATAATAGAGATATGAGAGATGTATTGTTTTACTTTTTTTTCCTGCAGAAGACTCCTGGCTGAACCAATACCTGTCTATGCAGAAATCTAACCAGCAGGAAACAAGCAAAACAATAGATCTCTCAGTGTCTTTATTATCTCCAAGGAATCAAGCACAATAGAGAAGAATGCTCAAGAAAAGAGACGCTGAGAAGATTCCAGCAGTGAAAAACATTCTTTTGCAAACAAACATCAGAGAACCCATCCCACCCCATGTGCAAAATGTCCCATAATCTTTTCTTTGAGAGTTTTCATGAATCAGTTATTTTCCAGGTGATGAAAATTGGTGCCTAGATTTCTGGTTTCTTCTCTTCCCTTCCAAGGTCTTGAGCTCCTCTACTTCCGGAAACTTCCTGTTTCAGTCACCACGCTATTGCTGGGACAAAATGCTCAACAAGTACAATTTAAAACAGAGGTTTAAGGGGCTCACCGTTTCAGGGTTTTCAGTCCATGGTAAACTGCTCTAAGGCTGGGGAATCACGGTTGAAAGGCGCAGCAGAGGAGAGCTGCCCACTTCATGACAACAGGAAGCAGAGAGAGAAAGGAAGAGGCAAGGACATGGCTCTTCCAAATCCCATCTGTCTTAGTTACTTTTTACTAATTGCTGGGACAAATACCCGACACTCAAAATGAAGGAAGGAAAGGTTTATTTAGCTCACAGTTGTGGAGGTTTCAGTCCATATTCAGCTGGCCCAAGGCTGAGTGGAACAGAGCAGAGAGCATCCAATTCATGGCGGTGGAAGAGCAACAAAATGGCGGCAGAGGTAGCCAGCCAAACACAGCAGCAGAGCAACAGCTACAGCTCTCGTCTGTCTCTCTGTCTCTCTTTATATTCTTATCAGGCTCTCCACCTTAGGATATCCGCCCTAGACCACACCCATAGTCTCAGCCTTACTCAGACCGATAATCCCATCAATACTAAAACCCATAATCCCAGGGATCATGGATCAAGTCTCAAATTCTCGAAGTTCCCGCCCAATGACTACATGAGGCTTTGGGGGGACAACTAGACATAAACCATAATACCATCCCAAGTGGCTGTCCCTATAATCCTATCGCTTACCCTCCGCAAAGCCCCACCTTGAATGCACGAAGCTTTGGAGGACTCTAAGGTATGAAGCATGACACATCTCACCACAGAGATTGGCAGAAGCCATATGTGGCCCATCCAAATCTGTTCTGGGCTTTCAGGAGTTGCTGGAGCCTACCCAGAGAGAGAGAGACTGTCACAGAAGAACGGGATAAAAACTTGCTTCCTGCGCACTTGCTTGTGGACAGAAAATCACAGAGTGCACTAAACTCACGAAAGGCCAGCTCTATCTGTCAAGAAGGCCGGTGCAGATGAAGGAACATCAGTCATGTGCTCCCTTCTCGTACACTTTAACTCTAGCTAATCACAGCCTCATGTTCCACACATGTATCCATTAAAGAGAATGTCAGTAATGAGTGGAAAATGGAACATAATGGATGCATGGAAAAACAAGGTTTTAATTATGGCATTTACACAGGTTACAAATTCCAACTTGCCTTTGCATATGAGACAATCAAACACATACTTTTTATTGTTGTTCTCTAAGTCACTTGGAGAGAGAAAATGGCCTTTGATATGTGCTATACAGTTGGGGTCCAGGATGACATTCAGGTGTTTTTCAGCTGACGCTTGCTGCCCACTGTGCTAGCTAACAAGGCTCTGGATCTAACAAGGCATCCTGTGTAGCCACACCATAAAGAAATATACACTGTGCTTTCCCGAAATAAGACTGAGTCCTATGTTCATTTGTGCTCCAGAAGATGCAGTACGACTTACTTTCAAGAATGTCATTTTTCCCCCCTGTACAACCATCTGCATTTCTTTATTTATTCATGTATAAACATTTATATTTATTCAGCCAGGTATAGTGGCGCACGCCTGTAATCCCAGCACTTGGAAGGCTGAGGCAGGAGGATAGGTGCGAGCTCGAGACCAGCCTGGGCTACCAAAGTGAGCTCAAGGCCAGCCTGAACTGCATAGCAAGACCCTGTCTCAAAAAAAAAAAAAAAAAAACAACATTTATATTTATTCAAATTCAGTCATGTCATCTTCTGGAAACCATGTTAACTTTTCAAATCCTGAATTCCAGCCTGAATTGTTTTTTTTTTATTTTTTAAAGTGAGTACAAATTAGAATTAAGACTGAAAATATTACAAATGTTACAGAATTTTACTTAACAAAGTAATATGAACTTCATAGTACTAGTTGTAATACAAAGTGTTGTCTTCCAACCAGTTATTCATGTTACCAGATATATGCATATAAAATTGGAAGGAGAAAGAAAAGAGAAACTAACATAGAAGAAATTAACTTCGATCCTTGGGCCTGCAGTGCTGACCCCTCCTCTGGGGTGCATTGAGACAGCAGTTGAGACAGGGTGTGGTGGCGTGTGCCTATAATCCCAGCTTTTGGGAGGCTGTAACAGGCAGATCACTACAAGTCTGATCTAGTAGTGAGACTCTGAACACCCTGTAGACCCTTCCCTAAAACACACAAGAAAAGAAAGGAAAAGAAATTAAACAGAGAAAAAGTACAATTGAAAAAAGGAGACAAGACAAACTGATCTGATCCTTTCCATAGACTAGCAGAAATGCACAGTATACAGCTGTCCATCTCTTTCTCCCACTCCCTCTCCTGTCCTTCTCAACTCTGTAACTTTTGCTTTTGAATACATGCATTTCCTTTTTTCAGTATCTATTGTACCCTCAGATTCCATTTTTGTCCTTCAGATCTTCACAGTAAGGTGACAATATAATGCTTGCAGGTGTGATTCATGTCACCGAAGAATATCTTCTCTAGTTGCATTTACCAACAAAAGACTCAAATTTATCCTGTTTATAGCTAATTAATACTCCATTGTATAAAAATGCCACATCTTCCTTATGAATTCCTCACTGATGGGCATCTGGGTTGTTTCCAAGACATGGCTGCACATATATTGCTGTGGTATGAGGTTTTCAGTTCTTCTGGAAAAATACCCAGAGGGGAATAGCTGCTTTGAATGGAATCTCCTACCCTAGGTTTTTAAGGAATCCCCACGCTGATTTACATAGTGGTTGTACAGTCTGCACTCCCACCAACAGGGGAAAAATGATCCTTTTTCTCCACAGCCCCTCCAGCATTTATCACTTGGCTTCGTGATGTTAACCATTCTTTTTATTTGCATTTCTCAAATGACCAATGGTGTTGAACATTTTTTCATATATTTACTTGTCATTTGTATTTCTCCTCTGATAGGTGACAGTGGTTGGTGGACACTGCATAGGCCTGGATATTGTTCATTCCAATGTATATTCATCTCAGATGCCCATCTTTGAAATTTAGAACCTTTTTAAAAATTCTTTATATGTTCTACATAGAAGACCATTGTCAGAGGGAGAGTCAGCTGTAATTTTTTCCAAGTTTGTGGGTTTTCTTTTTATTCTGTTGGAGATTTGCTCTGAGGTGCAGAAACTTGAATTTCTTACGTCTCCACTCTCTGTAGACTCATGGGCCCCTATCTGCCTCATCTAGCTGTAGAGCTCTCCTTAAACACGTACTTCTTGTCCATGGAGCCTACTTACAGTGTGTCATTAAGTCGTGGGAGGTATTGCATCATGAAGATTCATATTAGACACACCACGTCAGGCTTTGTTTTTTTAAAGAGAATAAGAAGTAGTTCAAGAAACATTAGAAATGGTACAGAATTTTAAAAAATGGTACAGAATTTCACTAAGCAGAATGAGAAGACCTCAACAATGGGTGTTTTATTGCATGTTTTTGTCTTCAAGTTACTTGCTCAGATTACAAGATATAAGCATGCAAAATTGGTAAAAAAAAAAAAAATTATGAAAAGTCAAAAAGCAGGGAGAAGCAGTCACCTGCTCCTCTAAGTGTGCACATTATTTCTGTGCTGTGTCTGTCACTCAGCATTAAGTCCCAAGGTCATCTGTTAATATAAACATATATTATAAGCATATTGTTTATAAATGTATGTTTCATCCAAAGGCAGACTCTTGGGCATTTACAAACACTTAATTATAATTTATATGACTGTATTATAAGTGTTAATATTATTTATTTGTAGCCGGGTGTGGTGGCGCACGCCTGTAATCCTAGCACTCGGGAGGCTGAGGCAGGAGGATCGGTGCGAGTTCGAGACCAGCCTGAGCTACAAAAGTGAGCTCAAGGCCAGTGTCAACTACATAGCAAGACCCTGTCTCAAAAAGACAAAAAATAAAAAAATAAAAATAAATAAATCATAAGTAGGGGGCCGGGCGTGGTGGCGCACGCCTGTAATCCCAGCACTCGGGAGGCTGAGGCAGGAGGATTGGTGCGAGTTCGAGACCAGCCTGGGCTACAAAAGTGAGCTCAGGATCAGCCTCAACTGCATAGCGAGACCCTGTCTCAAAAAGACAAAAAAAAAAAAAATTATTTATTTGTGTGTATAGGTATATATTGTCAATATTTTATGATCCAACACAACCATTATGTGTCACCAAAGGCAAAGGCAGACTAAGTGGGCGTGTCTGTCTGGCAGTGTTAATGGGCGGCTGTTGGAGGGCAGAAGGCTTACAT